>SKCR01049879.1:0-101086 GCA_019454045.1 Zanthoxylum bungeanum
ACTTCTACCCGTTACACTACACTTCTAAAGAAACCTCATATACATAGAGGGGAATAGGTGAGAAGAGAATACAAAGAGAACGAAGGTGATAAGGCTGGACACGCAGGTCCAATTTAATAAATCGAATTTATTACAACAATTTCTAAAATTGCCCACCCATCTAATATCCATTCGATATACATTATTCATTCAACACAACCAAGTATTCACACATATAAGCATGCTATCAATCAATCTAATCAAATTAATTAATCTGATAATTAAGTGATCTTCCAATGTTCAAACAACGATTTGATTTTGTTCGAGTCAAACTCGTTTTGCGAATAAGTACTTAAAGTACGAATTCATGAATTAAATTAAACTACATCATTAAATCTAATTTAACATGCATTTAATACTAATTCACTATTCAATTCCAAATTAAAATTACACTTTTATTTAATAAAACTTTTACGATTTAAATTCAAATCTAATCGTAACGTGTCTCAAAGACCGATTAACGTCCAACGTCAATTCAATTAAAGTCCAATGGGCTTTTGATTGATTCTTAAGGCGTGGACTTTTGGTCAACTCGGGTCAAACCGATAACCAAAGTCCAATCCGGATTTACCCCATAAGCCCATAAATCAATCTTGGCCCATTAGGCCCAATCAAACTTTAAAGGTTCATTAAGTCGCATTGGGCTTAACGGAAGTGGTTTTGGGCCCAATTGGATCCAATCCATTTGTCCTAACCAACTTGTACAACAAAGCCCAATAAGCCCATTTACAACTTTAAAAGCCCAAATCCAATTCAAGGCCCAATTAATTAAATTCATAAAATCCAATTTCATAATCTAATTAACTAAAGTGCATTACATGATCAATTAACTAAATCAACATTTCTAAAACACAATATTAGTCCAATTAATCATGTTTGATTCATTATCATATGTCCAACACACAAATGAAAAATCAAACCCATCAACATGCTTCTTAAGTCTCGGCCAAGGGAGGATTTTGTGTCCGATTCGGTTTCAATCCAATCGAACCCACAATCGACATTAAATCAACATCCTAAATGATTTCAACACATCCAATGTCACAAAATCAAAATCCAAGACATTCAAGGGCAATATACCATTCGGCCAAACTAAGATTTTTGGGGTTTTTGTCCAATTCGAAATCCAATCCAATTCGATTCAAATTAACGTCAACCTAATCGATTCTAACTCATCAAATGAATTAAAAATCAAAAATTCCAAGATCCCAAAAACACCAAACATTCGGCCAAGGAATTAATTTTGGGGAAAATAATTCGAAATCATTTTTCGTCAAATTGGTCCAACCAAAATGAAATTAAACATGTTATAAGCATACTCAAACAATCAATTTATTCAAATCATGCTCAAATCACATTTACCCAAATTTTAAATCCCTAAAATTTCATGCTTGCAACCTTAGCTCTAGATGCCATTGTTGAGTTTTATTAGGTCCCAAGATCAAATCAATGCATGAAATAATGCGTGAATACATCAACGGAGGTAGCGAAATACTCACATCGATCGGTTGAGCCGATTTGGAGACGAATCAAGCCCAAATGGCCACTGCCATCACGCCCACTGCTGGCAGTGAACTGCCTCCAAAAACAGAAATTTGAGTTGATGAACGGAGCTCCAAACTTCGTCCGACGGATCCCGGCTCATGGGTGAACCTCCCTACCACCTTCGCAAGACTCGTAAGTGTTCTAGCACTTGAATTTTCACCATGAAAACCCACTCTTGCTTCCCTTATGCTCACGGTTTTGGCTTCAAAAACCAGTGAAAAATGCCCCTTGGGCGTGAGCTGAAGAAGAAAAGAGAGAGAAGAATTTGTGTAATAGTTGGTAAACCATTTACAAAAAAGGTTTATATATTTTTCAAATAAAAAAGGCAAAGCATTACCAAAAAAAATAAAATAAATCAAATGGTAAATGGTCCTACCAACTTTCACTATTACACCTACACCCATCAACTATTCATAGTCACTTTATAAAGTGATTTGATGGCGTCAATCAATCAATCAACTCAATCACATCAATCAATCAATCAATCACATCACTCAAAGTGACGTTTGATTTGACGCTTGATGTGACGATGATTTGACGTTTGATTTGATGCGCTTGATGTGACTTGCGTCGCCGCACTCAAATTCGAAATACGAATGCGCTCGCAATCACACTCGGGCTCGGGTTCGCTAATTCCAATTAACAATTTTTCCGTCGCGTCGTAATTAAGTGATTACGCCTAGCGAATTCACTATTCACGTCGCTAACGAATTAATTCTAAATTAATTCGTTCGCCCGAATTAAAATCTAATTTAATTCCACGTCGAAATCTAATTTCGTTAATATATCGAATATATTAATTTACCGATTAATTCCAAATTAATCGTTATCTCTCTCTAGATGATATTTTATCCTAGATAAAATATCTCCGTAATTAATCCTAGATTAATTTTCTCTCTCTTCTATATAATCCCAGATTATTCAAGAGTGCGAGTTGTGCGTCATCGGTGGATTATCGGGAAGCGACCCATGAGATCCCCGGATAAGTTGGCTATAAATACGGTCGTCGGAGTATCCGAATCACGTACGTACCAAGTACTACGTTCTACCGATTTACAAGACAAGGTCAACTTATAGCAAAGCACCAAGTCATCCCAATTCTCCAGACATATCCTTTTAAGAATATCAAGATCTATATCAAGCGTAGTATACTAATGTATTGTGCGTATCGGCCCAGTATCGGATAGTCACGTGCTAGGGCTGGGGCTGGATAAGTGTCTACCCCGTCCGAAACACATATCGGATGTCTGGTAACTAGTCTCTATAATCGGATATTCATGACCTGGTCATAATATCACGATTGGATGCGCATCACTTAAGAGCACTAATACCGTATCCTGCGTGACATCATCTCCAATATGACTGAAGTGACACTTCCGTCTTGACATCACACCCAATACTCTACGACTCTCTGATAAACCCAGAAGTGGTGAACACAGAACCGGTCAAAGCCCCCAACCACCAAAACCAAAGTTTATCGATTATCGTAAGTATTAGCGATGCAAGTCTCAGGTTAAGACTATACACACCTACCTTGATTTCGGCCTCCCATAGACACCTAGTCATAATACCAATGGGATTCCGAGGGGTCTATCCAGAGCGAAGCTGTTTCCCGTACCATCGGTGAAACACGACCTCCTATCACACTTGCATAAGTCTCCAACACTTATATATATGAGAACTATGTCGTTGTGCCCTCACAACGCACACAAGTGCAATACTAGCCTATTCCGCATTATCGATGTCCAGTCTCGATAATACTACGGCTAGGGATATTTAATGATTAATCCTTCGTGGACTGATACTGTCTTATATCATCTCAATCCAGGAACTAATCATAGGGACCTCTCTTCATTTATATATCTATGGTGATCTAATCACAAATGATGAGAGTGCAATTTCCTTATTACATAGTTAATTTGCTACAACAACACAATGATCTGTGCAAATAGTGACGCTATGGGTCATATTATCCAACAATTGGGCCCAAAACCACTTCCGTTAAGTCCAAATGCGATCAATAGACCTTTAACTTTAATTGGGCCTAATGGGCCTAAATTGGTTTCAAAGGCATATAAGGGTGATTCCTTTAATGGGCTTTAGTCTTTGGGTTTGACCCATGTTGACCAAAAGCCCATGCCTTAAGAAATTAATTGAAAGCCCATTGGACTTTAATTAAATTGACGTTGGACGTTGATCGGGATTTGAGACCCGTAACGATTAAATTTGGAATTTAAGTCGTAAAGGTTCGTTAATAAAGTGTAGCATTTAATTTGGAATTAAATAGCGAATTAGTTTTAAATAAAAATTGAATTGGATTTGATTATGTAGTTTAATTTAATTCAAAAATTCGTACTTTGAGTACTTATTCGCAAACGAGTTGACTCGCGCAAAATCAAATCGTTGTTTGAACATTGGATGGTCATTAATTATCAGATTAATTAATTTGATTAGATTGATTGATAGCATGCTTGTGTGAATACATGGTTGCGATGCATGTATAATGTATATCGGATGGATATTAGATGGGTTTTGTAATTTTAGAAATTGTTGTAATAAATTCGGAATTTATTAATTGGACCTGCGTGTCCAGCCTTATTACCTCCTTACTCTTTGTATTCTCTTCTCACCTATTCCCCTCAATGTAAATGAGGTTTCTTTAGAAGTGTAGTGTAACGGGTAGAAGTAATACTTGTGCTAGCGGGAGAGAGAAAGGGAGAGATTTGATCTAGGATCAATTTGTAAAGTATCCATCCGCATATCATTATTATTTTATTATACGCGCTTATTATATGTTTAGAATGCATGTTAAGGGTGTATGATGATGATACCTTAACAAAGATAATAAATTGGTTGCCAATTTGCACACGAAAAAAATATATAAGTATTAAGCGATTTTAAATTGATCTCATTAAGCGCATTGAGGATTCTCACTCAAGATCCAAGACTGGCATTGGCTTGTTGGCCAAAGTCAAGGCCTTTGTCCATCGAGGATGTGTTTGAATCACGAGAACTTTGTTCCATATCGGTGTCTTGTCCAAGTTGTGGTTTGTTGGCCAAAGCCAAGACCACTTCTTGTCCATCGACATTGATTACGAAGCTTTCCATGGTCAATGGGTCGCGCTTAACTGGGATCACTAAGTTTGTTGTGCCAAAGCTAAGGCTTAGTTGATTCAGAGGAAAAAGGTTAGGTAATATATTGGATATATTGGCATATATAAGATATATGTTTCGAACTTGGATATCCCATATCGGATCTAGGAATTGGTTGGGATCCAATCGATCTACCTAGTGTAGACAACAGAACCTGGGCGACGCATGCTGTTCTAGACTCAGGGCCTAGTTGAGAGTACGGAATAGTCCGCGGGGGACTAAACCGGAGAATAATGGAGTCGCCACCCGGTGTGAACCGGGACAAAGATTTAAGGCCGCACTCACCCCTCGCAAGGGGAGACCTCAAACCGTTGGGTTCGGAATGGTCCCTTACTTATGTCATTGTGATGATATAATTTATGCAATAAATCGACCGCATCTACTCAATGATCATGTTCAAGGTTACCTAGATCTAACATGTTTTCGTCTAACTAACTCCTAATCTAAGTTCGCATGCTTGAAAATAAATCTTTAAACAATAAACACGCAATATCACACATTGAACAAATTAAGCCATCGAACCAATGCAAACAAATAATGACTAAAGCATAAATATAAACTAAACTAAACGTCATGCATAAAACGAACATAATCATGCTTTAAAATTAACTAACGAAACTACGTTAAAACATGCTTAAAATAATAAATAAACAACCTATAACTACATCATGCTCGAATACAAATTTGGATGAGACGAGATACGTGTATCTTAAGTGGTACGTGGTATTGTATCCCGAGTGCAGACCATACTACCGTCCATTCGGAATCGGCTATGGAATTTACGTCCGGGTTTCCATCCGATATACCACAAAAGGGAAACAATATCCCGCTCATCCAACAATCACATCATGCTTCAAACGACTCTCATACGATAATATTCTAAAATAAATAAAAATAAAACAAAAGAAAATAAGTAAAAGGTACCCTCAGGTCTAACCTCTTTCGTCAATCTTGGAAGTGCTTTCCAAGTCCGTTGGAAGGGCGAATGATCCGAAACTTTTCAAGATTGTTTGCTCACTGTTTTCCTTGCTGTTTTGATGCTCGGGCTGCTGTTTTACCTTCGTTTCACCGCCGTTTGGTCGCTGCGTTTCAGGTCACTGTTTTGGGCGTTTTTGGACTGTTTTGGGTGATTTTGGTGGTCTCGGGAGGTGCGTTTGTAAAGGTTTTTTGAGGAAACTTTTTGGGGATTTCTGGGATGGTTTTAAGATGGTTTTAGGACTGTTTTGGAGGCTAAAACCGCAACAGAATCAGACCAGAACAGAAGACTAAATTCGGCAGTTCACCAGTGCAGTGAAGCCGTTTTCAGGGGCTGTTTTGGCGCCGATTTGGAGCTGCTTTGGGGGGTGTTTTTGTCGAACTTAAGGGCTGGAAATAAGGTCTATTTGAGGGTGTTTTAGGGCTGTGAATGGGGGCTGGAACTCGGCAATGGAGGGTTAAGTTTAGGGCTTGGGCGTGAAGGGTGTTGATGATGGAGGGAAGGGGCGGCAATGGAGGCTATTGGATTTTGAAGGTGCGGCAATGGAGGGTTCAGGGGGATGCTTGGCCGTGTAATGGAGGCTTAAGAGAGTGCTTTGGGCGTGTAAGGGAGATATGTGAGCTCGGGTTGTGAATGGGGGTGAAGGCCTCTTTTTATAGGCAAAGGGAAAAGGCTTTCCTTTTTAGATTAGGAAGGAATCTCCTAATTGGTTTCTAATAAGGAATGCATCTCCTAATTAGGATTTGGGATTGGATTTGATTTGGTAATGATTTTATTTGATTTCTTTTATTTAGGTAAGGATTAATCAAGATTTTAACATGTGATTAATGTGCAATTTACCTAAATAAAGGGCAATGGGCGTGAATTACATCTAATGGGCATGGGTTTGGTTTGACTTGGGTTGACTTGGTTTGACTTGGGTTGACTTGGGTATTTGGGCTTGGTTTGGATTAGGTATGTGGTCTAGGGGAGTTTTGGGCCTAAGGTGAGCTTAGAAACGGAGGTATAGCAAGCAACCGAAGCGAAACAACTCGGAGCAATCCATAAAAAATAGTGTTTTCCAACTTTACCCTTCCAACGTTCTTTTCCCGCGACTTTCATGACTAAGAGGGAATTGTCTCCATATAAGACTCCTCATCGGGTGTTATGCAAAAATGCAATGTCTACACCTAGTTAATTATCATACAATTTGTTGGCCAAAGTCAAGATTGTGTGATATTTAACGGGATCCTATCCCACTGGGAAACACGGTTTCCCGAGTACTCGATAGAGGGTTAGAGGCTCGCCGAAAAATAGTGGGAGGCAAGTATTAAATTTGCAATAGTCGTTTAGTTACTTGCCATACGCGCTCAAACAAATATCATTCGTCAAGTAAATTAAATATTAGTTGGACTAATATTTAAATCGTTGTTTTAATAAAACAGTTGGACTGTATTCAAACTAATTCAATATATAGTTGATTTTATAATTGGATTATAGTAATCAATATAATTGAATTATAGTAATCAATATAATTGAATTTAACCAATTAAAAGTATAGTTGAATAATATAGTTGGACTATAATAATCATTCTATTTAATAGCACCTAAATCGTTGATTAAATAGTTGGACTATTAGAATCAAGATAAAATTGAAAGATTGACATTTAAAACATAATCCTTTGAAAAATGAATTTAAATGGTTTAATTTTTCAAATTGGGAATAAAATTTCAGGATGGTCCTGGAATCTAATAAGTTACTTTATTTGATAAAATAACATATTAGGCCTAAGCCCGGAGTTGAGCAAATAGTAGAGCATGATCTTTGGAAGATTCATGTGATGATAACTTAAGTGCTTAATCCATTAAGCTTGTCGCAGTAGACTCCTTAATTTCTTATTCAGAACTAAGGATTAGATCCTTAAATTACGATAATGAAATTGAAGGATCTTCATAAATCTATACTTAGATTTTAAAAGTACTGAATTACATTAAATAATTCTTGGAGAGTTAATGACTATTCTCAAGGAGATAAATTCAAACTTTGCAATTAGGTAAGTAGCGCAAGACGCACCTTACTTCGATATTCTAGATGGCCAAGGCTTGTCCAAAGGCCTATAGAATATAGAAATGGGGCAAAGGCAAAATCATTATAATCTTCTATGAAGATAAAGGACATATCCCAAAATGTCTGCCTAAATTGTGGCAAACGGGATCGCGGAAGCGTGACTACCGATTGGACAAAGCAGACATGAAGGAATTGAAGATGAGCAAGGCTCTGACTTCAAATATGTTTGTCAAAAATTATGTTCACTACTAGTATTGAAATTGGATTTTAGATACTTAGTGTGGTACATAAAATATGTGCTGATGTTCAGAATCTGCTATGAGCAGGATACTGACTTCAGTTGAGATTAATCTGCGAAGCGGAAATGGGACGACAGTCGCTGTTTTAACTGTAGATGTCTAAGTTTAGGAACTACCTTTGGGTGTGTACTTAAATTAGGAAACTGTTATAATATAACTAGTTTGACTAGAAATATTATCTCTATATCGAGTATAACTCGTTGCGAGTGTACCTTTATATTCTAGAACACTAAAGTGTTTTATTATATAAAGATTATATTGAGATAAACATATTAGATGTGAATAACATAATTTATATTTTGAATATAAATAAATCTCGAACATATAACATGACAAACATATAGCTCAAACTAATTTGATCAGATGAAACTTACAGTGGCATTATTGTTTGGGACACAATTAAACAAGACTCGTATATCCACACTTTTGAAGAGTGGGTACTCGGACTGATTTGATTCTAATCAAATAAAGTCTACGAATCTAGTTTATTGGGCAAAGTGCCCATAACACTATTTACTTGGTAAAAGTGAAATGCCACCAATCTGTTTGCCCTAGTTCATAGTGAAGCAAGTGGGCTCATGTCTAGCTAGGCTAGAGGTGGATATGAATATTTCGTGACCTTTACGGGTGTGGCATCGCTTTATGGTTAAGTGTTTCTTTTGAAACACGAATCGGAAACTTTAAAGTTTCGCCACGAAATAGACGAACAGATCAGCTAAAGTATTAAAACCGTCACGGTAAGACCGTAATGGAAAATACTTAAGCAATAAGTTTCTCGTATACTTGAAAGAGTATAGTATTCTTTCAAATGAGGACTCCTCCCGGAACACGTCAATTTGACGGTGTGTCCGAACAGGATAAACCGAATTTTGTTGGACATAATAAGGTTAATCATGAGTCGCTCTAAGCTACCATTTCCTTCAACGGATAAGTATAAACAGTGCAGAACTTATTTTGAATAAGGTTCCATAATAATCTATTTGACAGATTACTTATTAGATATGAACGGGAAAGAAACCAGGTTTCTCATTCCTGATAATTTGGGTATGCTGGGCATATGTTTGGATGATACCAAACTAAAACCCAGTTTGGATAAGTGCCAAATTATAGGTTATCCTTGGGAAACCATAAGCATAGTGCTTATACAACTCACTAAGAGAACAATGTGATTGTTGCTCACCATGTGGTTTTCCTAAGAGGAATACCGATATGCAGTGGTAAGTGGGAGGATAGTAAAACTCGATGAAAATCGGAGTAATACTGTTCAAGGCACCGAGTCCTTAATGGAACATAAACAGTTCATCAAGGATGAAACTGTACCAGTAATCTTCGAATACACAAGAACAGCGTAGGTCGGAGAGAGTCAGAAAACAACCTGGGGTATGTGTTTCTGATCTCACCTCATAAAGACGTCAATCTTATTAAGGAATACCAACTGACTACGTATGAGGATGTGATACAAGGTATCGACTTCATATTATGGCAAAGTGCTATATAAAATTCGAAATGGATTCCATGTATATCAACTGTGTTTAGAATACTAGTTAATGTACCGCAAGGCATTGTGCTTATTGGTACTATATAAGTCTTCAAGGAAGACATACATGGAAGGAAATATACTAACATACTAAGCTGGGCTTGTAGCGGAAAGGTATCGTTATCAACATTGTGATTGATTACGATGAAACCTTTTACCTGTTGCCCGGTAAATCCATTTGGATAATGCTTGCTGATACTGCATGTTTCATCTATGAAATATGACAGCTGAACGGGAAAATCGCTTTCCTTAAACGGAAACCTTTTGGAGGATGTTTAAAACATCCTGACGATTTTGTCGTACCAAAAATAGCAAACAAGGTTTCCAGGTTATTCGATCCATGGAGGGATTGAAGCAAGCATATGGTTCTTGGAACTATCGCTTTGATGTAATCATAATAGTTTATGATTTAATTCAAAACGAAAATGATTCTTGTGTATATAAGGAGGTTAGTGGGAGCGCACTGACAATGGCTGTCCTATAAATAATAATGACATGTCATTTCTTGGAAATGATATTCCCATAAAATAATCGGTGAAAGCTTGGCTTTCATGAAAATTCTCCGTAGAATTCTTGGGAGAAACAACCTTTATTCTAGGAATAAAGATCTACTGGGATGAATTTAAAGTTGTTAACACTCTCCGAGAACTCGTAAATTGAAAAATGTACATGACCTGGTGTCTCATACGCTTTGATCATATGGATTCACAAACAGACCAATCCAAGTGATAGTCACTGGATTGATGTTAAGGACATCAGTTAGTATCTTAGAGAACTAAGGATGCTGTCTTAAACTATGGAGAATGAGAACTTGAAGTGACTAGGATCACTGCTGCAAGTTTCCTAACCGATAAAAACGACTATAAGTCGCAAACGGTACTATACAGTTTGAATAACGGAAAAATGAGCTAGAAATATTCCAAGCAAGATACTGTTACCGAATAAACAATAAATGCGAGTTATTACTGCAGTTGAGGCTGCAATAGAAGCCATTTGGGTTATTAACAAATCTAATTAGATTAGATATAGTTCTGTTAGCAGCTGAGCTAGGCGTCAGCACAGGCTAAAGAATTAATGGTATCATCAACGATCCAGATATATACTTCGACTATTCATTTGATTCGTTCTGATCATAAATCGTGGCGATGTGATGATCGTATAAATCACATCAGACGATAATTATGCAAATCCGCTGACGAAAGCACTTTCTCAGTAATTTGAGCCAATCGTACATAGTCCGGGTGTCAGACACTCGAGTGACTGGCTATAGGCCAAGTGGTAGATTATTGGACAGTTATGACCCATAGCGTCACTATTTGTACAGATCATGGTGTTGTTGTACAAATTAACTATGTGACAAATGATATTGCGCTCTTATCATTTGTGATTAGATTACCAAGATGTATAAATGATAGGAGGTCCTTATGATTTGTTCCTGGATTGAGAATGATATGAGACAGTATCAGTCCACGAAGGATAAATCATTAAATATCCCTAGTCAGAGTATTATCGAGATTGGACATCGATAAATGCGTAAAAGACTAGTATTACACTTGTGCACGTTATGAGGGCATAACGGCATAGTTCTCATATATTTGGGTATAGGATACTCATGCAAGTGTAATAGGAGGTTGTGTTTCACCGATGGTACGGGAAACAGCTTCGCTCTGGATAGACCCCCTCCGAATTCCATTGGTAGTATGACTATGTGTCTATGGAAGTCCGAAATTATGGTAGGTGTATTTGGTCTTAACCTAAGACTTGCACCGCTAATTCTTGCGACAATCAATATGCTTTGGTTTTGGTCGTCCAGGGCTTTAACAGGTTCTGTATACGCCTCTGTTGGGTATATTGAGAATCGTAGTGTATTGGGTGTGATGTCAAGATGGAAGTATCACTCCAGTCATATGGAGATGATGATCACGCAGGGATACAGAACCGGTTCTCTAAAGGGTTGCAACCGTCGGGATAATATGACTTGGTCATGATTATTCGATTATATAGAGACTAGTTGCTCGTCATCCGATAAATGCTTCGTACGGGGCAGACACTGAACCAGCCCTAGGCCTTGCATGTGATCATCCGATACTGGATCGAAATACGTAATACCACGTATACTACGCCTGATACAGATCACTATATTCTTCTAAGGATATTTTTGGAGAATTGGGTAGACATGGCGCTTTGCTAGAAGCCAACCTTGTCTTATAAATCGGTAAAATATCGTACTTGGTAAGTACGTGATCGGACAGTCCGACAACCGTATTTAATGCCAATATATCCGGGGATCTCATGGGTCACTTCCCGAAGATTCATCGATGACATATGACTCGTACTTTAATTAATCTGGGATTAATAAAATGAGAGAGAAAATTAATCTGGGATTAATTACAGAGATATTTTATCTGGGATAAAATATCATTTAAAGAGAGAGAATGATTAATTTGGAATTAATCGGTAAATTAATATATTCAATATATTAAACGAATTTGGATTTCGACGCGGAATTGAAATTATATTTTAATTCGGGCGAATGAGTTAATTTAGAATTAATTCGTTAGTGACATGAATAGTAATGATGCTAGGCATGATTATTTAATTAAATTAGATTTAATTACGATGCAACGGAAAATTCATTAATTTGGAATTAACGAACCTGAGCCCGAGATTATTTGCAAGCGCATTCACATTTTGAATTCGAGTGTGGCACGCAAGTCAAATCAAGCGTCAAATCACTTGTCATTTTGAGTGATGTGACTTGACAACTTGATTGATTAAAAGATGTGACTTGATGAGAGTTGTTGAAAAGCTCTTAAAAGCTTGAATGACATTTAATATATTAAAATGTTTTGGTATATGTTGAATTGATTTTAGAAATCAATTATCCATTACACAATTTCAAATCTCTTTCTCTCTTTCATCTCTCTCTCTCTCTCATTTTCTCTCTTCATTATTCACGCCCAAAGTGGACTGCTGGTTTGCTCACTACCGTGAGCAGTAAGAGAAGAAAAAGACATGATTTTGTTGCAAAATCAATGTGCTAGCACACTCCGGAGTCGTCCGTAGGTGATAGAGAAACCCACCCGCGAGCTTGGAACAATTTCGCGAAGCTTGGAGCTTGACGAATGACCAACAATGGCTGAATCTTGGAGAGGGACTGCAGCTCACTGTCGTGAGGTCTAGAAGGAAGAAAATAATTTTTGTTGCCTCTCGCGTCGCTCAACCACTCGATGTAAGTATTCTGTAACTTCCTCGTATGTATTCACATGTATTTCTTGCTTGTTATTCGATCATTGGGACCGTAAAAACTCCAATAAGCCCCATCATTCTCTTTTAGGCGGGCTTCGCCCCCAACATTATCTTTTATGTAGGCTTTTCCTCTATGTCTCAACCTTCTGACTGTCGGATGCTCCGTGTCTTGGAGGCTTCAACTCTTATCTACAACAGATTGTTCTATATCTTGCTTTATTTTTGGAGATTCTCGCAACATACCCTATTTCTCTGAAGTTCTTCTTATCTACTTGCTTTATTCCATTTCCAACAAATAAAATGTTATTTTGTATATGCATGTGTGAAAATGATCCCTAGTTGCATGCCCTTTGTTCGGCTTGTAGAAGTCATGACACTTTTCTACAAGGATGTTGTCAGGTGTTGCCTCACTTTTGTCCAGCTTGTCCCTCAAGATTCTCAAATTATCAATTTTTCTTTCCAAATTCTTTTCCATTACACAATGACTTTTCGTATGTTTTTTGTTAGGGTTGGTGCTCGGAGTACCAATTCAGATCGTATTTATGTCTGATTCATGAATAAGAACAATGTATTTTTCCATAATATTATTTATTTATGGTTGCACCTCTTGTATTTTATATATATATTCGATCTAATTCATTAGATTGAAACTAAATTATATATATATAAGAAAAAACTCGATAAAATATAATATAGTGCGCGGCTACAACGTAGCTTATAATTGACATTGGGAAGTGTCACTACTTGATATATATTATCAAATAAAGTTTCTGGTCAAGATTTACTGATACAGGTCGGTTAGTAAAAATCAGCTGAGACTAGTACATGTCGTCGTGACTTGATCCGATGATTTATCCCAATAAACCATACGTCTTGGGAGACTCATATAGACGTATAGGTGTTTATTTGATAAAAGTTGAACGACTCACCGAAGATTACCTAATAGATGGTACACCAATGTCAGTAGAAATCTTCTCGGGTTGAGTAGCATAGTGATTCTTTGACTTGAGATACCATTGTGGATATATGAGTTATCCTCCACATTTAAATGGCAGTCACGTCATAGATCTATTTAGATCAGATCTCCGCCTATTCATTGGGTGTGGACTCATGCTCATGATATCTTGTGTGTATCATGATAGGATCTGTCAGTCCTATGTATGAGGCATAGATATTCATTAAGGTATTAGCGATCCGTTAAATCCATGGATCTGTGGTACACTGTAGAAGTAAGTTCTAAGTTTTTTTTTTTATAAGATTGCTAATAGAATCGTTGATGGAATTATACCTATAGAGATTTGACGTTTATTTCTATATCTCTGGAATAATCTGAATACCTTTGACGGAGAGATTATACGTATGCGATGACCTCGACATGTATAGTTCAGCGAGTTTATCTGTGATCGTCATAATTTACGGGTGGGTAAATTTTGGACACAAAATTGGATTTTGTGACGAATATACTTGAACTTATAGAGTCTCACAAATGAAATAAACTCGTAGAGCACTAGGGCAACTTTTATGAATAATACTGATTATTTATAAATTGTTTAACAGTTAAACGAAAGATACATGCATTAGGGGGCTTTTTGGTCATTTCTTAATTAATGTGTATTTGTATTTAATATTTGATTTTATTAAATACACATTAATTAAATTTCAAATTTTGATATTTGACATATATCATTAATATATGTATTTGAGATATTTAAAGTAAATATAATACATATATTTGAGATATTTGTATTTAAATAATTATTTAATTATTTAATTGTTAAATAATTAAAGTAATTAAAAATATAAAATATCTAAGTTGATATTTATTAAAGGAAATGATTAAATTATATAAGTTTGGATTTTACATTTATGATAAAGGTTATCATTTTGATTTTATCTTCTTTAGTTTGTTAAAAAGTAAAATATCTTTTTAGATATTTGTTTGGAAAAATTGGAATTTTTTTTTTAATTTTCCACCAAATTCGGCCATATACCCTAAGTATTTAAGGGTTTTGTTTTTCATTTTCTTCACAAGTTCAAACTCCAAAATGTAAAAAAAAAAAAAAAACAAAGTTGAGAGAAAAATAGAAGAAATAAGAAGCAAATCAAAGAAAGCTTGGAATTTAGTAAGTGTTTCCAACTTTCCATTAGAAGGAAAATTATTCATTCTGTTCTTGGCTACAACATGTGTAGTTCTTAAGTTTTTCTACTCTCTTATGTTTGTGTTTTGATGGTGGGAAGCATGAATGAAAGATGTATGCATGTGTGTTTAACAAAGTATGCTTATAAATGGTTTTTAGCACAATTTTTATCATTTGATGGTCTTGTTGTCATTCTAGAGCTGTTAGGCCACTCATTGATGAACTATAATTATTCTTGAATTTTTTCAAAGTGGTGAGACTTGTTTGGTGATATAAAGAATTGATTAAAGTGTTGAATTTATTCAATTTAGTATAAATTGATCGATTGGAGTAATTTGAGAAATTAGGGTCTTAACCTATTCCATATTTTGGGTTTTTAATATATGTGATGTATTATGATGTATATATGATATATATTAAATTTGGGATTGATTAGATTTTATCTTGACTTGTTTTGAACAAGATTGGACTAAATTACAAAATCTGAAAAATATTGGGTGCTCCACAATTTGAGAAAATTATGGGATTTTTGTTATGAGTTGTATTTTCATGTATAAGACAAGTATAAATCATTTTGGTAGTGATTTAGAATCACTTAAATTTCTATTTGACAAATTAGGACTAAAATGATCAAAATGTAAAGTTTTGAGGTCTCACGGTAAATAAAGAAAATCGAATTTTTGGATAAAAATTCAGTTTTATTTATTAATTAGAATAAATTTGTTTATTTTAATTGCCCAGGAAAATAATTACTGGAAATTATTTCGGAGTGAAAATATGCGAAAACGGTAAAAAACAGCGTTACCGGGTAACGGCTGCCCAAACAGTGAACTGGCCACTGTTATGGGAGTTCATGAACTGTCCAATTATTTTTGGGGCTGATCTGGGCAGTCTCCATGTGTATTGATCGATCGGTTTGGTCGGAAATGCTTTTTATGCTATTTAACGAAAAATATTTTTGTATAAGTTTCGCGGAGTTTCTATATTATTTATGTCGTTATATGATATGGAATAAATATGTTTAGTTGAAATATGAATGAATTATTAATATTAGATATTGAATAATTTATTCGTAAGTTTAAAAATTTTAAACTACGATTTCGCCCGAACAACGCTTCTTCCACGACACTGCCCTGATGATTATAAAACCCCAACAAAATAGTATCAGAGTGAGTTTGATTCTGAACCCATGATATGATTAGCACTTTAAATTTTATATTTATTTTAATCATTACTTTTTACATGCATGTATTTATTTAATTTGATTAATAAAGTGAATCATATCTTTTAGGAAAATCCCCGTTAAATAAGGTTTTGTAAAGTTACTAGTATTAGGAATACTTATTTCTTCATCCTCCTTGTTAGTACGGATGTGAATATTTTTATGATGCTATAGTTGTATCATGCCAAAGCTATGCAATTATAGTTGAAGGTAGTTCATTTATGCAGGTAGAACTTATATGATAAGAGACAAATTCAAGTGAAAGTGGAAATCATGAACGTGCCAAAGCTGTCAGGACTACATCGGTAGCTTGAGTTTGTTATTAAAAAGTGAAGCATTGATACTCCTCTTGTGAATGTGCCAAAGCTGTCACAACAAGAAATGGTTAGGACAAAATCAGAAATCACAGCGAGTGTGATTGACAATGAGTTGTCTACCCAAGAATATACGTAGAGGAGAACGTGCCAATATTGTGAGTCGAAATATATTCATGGGGTCCACTTCTCATTATGGAATTAGATATAATTATTGAATTCTCATTTTCCGTTGGGGATTATGGTATTACATAAAGTAATGAGAGACACTGTTGGGTTAAAAATCCATAACTAAGGCAGTGTGTAATATTATGGAAATTATCGCTTGTATTTTTCCTTATTCTATTATTTAGATAGAATTAAACTTTATCCACTGCATGCATATTTTATATATATTTTCTGACTTCACTTATGGTTGTAGTTTTTTAGAATAAATTCTAGATTAGAATAGACTCTGATATAAACATTCTACAGAGAATAGTTTCTTATACAGTAAATATTGACATGAATTGGTTCATGTCACGAGATTCTTCACTGGCATTAAGAAAATCCTATTGGGTATTTGTTTATCTGATAATGACATTTCTTGGTTTTAGTGATATTTAGAAGTTAGTGTCAGACAATATTTGCCTTTCAATTATTTACAAAAGTTATAAATAGTTGAAAGTAAATAGTAAAGCTAAAGAAAGGAGATTCGTATAGTTGTGTGCTGAAAATATTGATTCTCACAACACAACAACTATAAGTATTGGATATCAGATCTCCCATCCAATTATTTAAAATATTATTGAATGATTGTTTTGATATTTGATATCAGAACTTGCAACTATTTGATAGTTACTTGTTCTTTATGAACAATTATTACATATTTTTAATACAACTAGTAGTGTCATTGACGTATAGATAAACATTAAGAAAAATATTCAGTTAAATAAATAACTTAGAACAATGTTTTATGAGATTTTATCACATAAGTATTGGATGCTTATTCCATATGGTGAAGAATGGTCTAATACTATATCACACCGTATATCCTTATCCATTTAATTAATATGTATTCGGAAAGGTGATTAAATATCATTTAACAATGATTGTCATTGGACCAGATAATTTATTAAACTGATACATTTGATGTATGTACTTTAATGAGTTGTAAATTACTTAAGGTAGTTTCTTTACTTTGTAACTTAGTCAATGAATCGTCAAGACTTAGTTAAGTGTTTATGATGAAACGTGGATATAATATTTTGACTGGTTCAAAGATATTCGATCTGAAGTTTTGAAAATTATATCTTTAAAATTCATCGTAACTGTTTGAATTGTTCAAAGATGTTTGATATGATCAAACATATTTGATATGATCAAACATATGAATTTAAGGAAATTACTGTTGGGATTTATGTCATAGAGCTTTATGTATTGTAAAGGGAATTAATTATTGTAATAATAATAAATACATTATTCATTTTATCAAAGTTGTTTGATTTATATTGCATATTGTCCAATTGTCTTGTTTATCTTGATTACTATAGTACCTTTAGACTTAGTGTATGTTTGATGCATAAGAGGATTTAAATCTGAAGTTAGTAATCTAAATAGTCCGTAGAGAGCAAACAAAGAGGGTATTTTGTTTGTGGTTTATCTATAGTTGCGGTCCATTCCATACTTGTATGATGACCTTGATTCGGGATCGTTCATATAGTGACATGGGAATGGAGGCACCTTGTTTGATGAGATCATATAGGATTGGACTCAGATATATACAAATTTCTTTTAATATCCATTAACCAAAGAAATTCATTTTATCTAATAGATGGTCATATATGGATTCGAACTTAATCCTGAGTGTACTAACCCATGCATGACAGACTATGTCCTTTGATTTACTATGGTGAGGTTAGTGTTGCATTCCCGACCAATAACTACGTATTTTGGGGATATGGTTTGCTGTTTAGTTAGGAACATTTTACATAGATATGGAATTCACTCCTTACGAGAAGTAGGAGAATATCTTTTTTAAGAGTTGATTCGAGACTTGAACAATTTGAGCTCTCAAAATTTCTATTACGAATAGAAAGTTTTATATTCATAATTGTTATGAATTAATTGTTCATTGTAGAATCAATGGTGCTTAAGAGACAAAATAGTTAGAGGGAACGGACTTTTGACCCGGCTCTATTTATGAGATATTCATGATATCCAGATGAAATGACTATATCGATGGGCACCGAAGATGTTCGGTTTTATTTAATCCATCTACGGTAACGGGAGTTCAACTTTGAGTTTTTAATGGAATAACACGGAGGTAATAATTCGTAATATTTGATTAAAGAGTTTAATTAATATTTTGAAATTAAAGGAGCTCGAAACCATAGGTCCATTTGGTCCCCGTGCTAGCTCGATTAACTATAGCAAACTTAGTATAATTAGAGTGTCTAATTAAATGCTCATTTTATATTTGTATATTATTAATGCGATAATTACTAAAACATAATTGAAGGTAAATAAATCATTATTTAGATATTGATATTTATTTACCATTGGAGACAAAGCCATATGGCTTATCATGTCATCCAAGCAATTATGTCTATTAGATGGCTTGTATACACCTAATATATTTGTCATTACCTAATGCATTTTATTATTTGTTAAGGCCTCCACATTTATGTATTTTTCGTTGAAAGAAAGCATTAGATGTTTAATGACAAAGTCCTTGTCTTTAACTTATTCTTATGCTTTGGTCTGATATTCACATTTTTTTGTTGGCCATTGTAAGAAAGCATTATATGCTTAATGACAAGGTTAGTTGGCTTGTGTAAGAGAATATAATCTCTACCATTTCTCTCACTTCCTAAGGTTAGCAATTTGCATTCATTCACACAATTTTTGTGAGACATATTTGAGAGAAAATAGAGAGAATTCAAACATTCACAAGTGTTGTGAGTGTGTTTGAAATTCCAAAGATCCAAACATCATTGTGATATCCTAAATCTCTAAATAGTTTAGAGGTTTGATCTTTGTGAGTGAAACACACACTTCACTTTGTTGGTTTCGAGTGATAGTTCGGAAGATCGAGTGGCTGATCCAAGTGTTGGACATCAAAGGATTGATCTTGGCTACTACAACAAAGGGAGAAGGCAAAGAAAATTTTAAAGATCCATACCGAACTCGGTGCCACCACAAGAAACTTCTGCTGCGCTAAGGAAAGTCGTTTCCTATAATTGGCATCAAGATCTTAAGGTTGAAAAGTGTTCTTAACCATTCTCTTTTAAATTTTCGAGTTTTAATAATTTATATACGATATAGATTATTAGAATGCATGTTGCGATGAGTAGGAATAATTAGATTCATGAGATGAATGATTTTTTACTGTTCATGTGATGAATGTTTACTATAATTCATGTGATGAATATATTGCGTTGATCGTTAATTTTTACGGCTCTTATTTTTAGTATTGGGAATGTAAGATCATAAGTGTTAGTGTCCTAGACATGCCCAAGGTTTCTAAGTCATGATATTGTGTGTGAATAATCAGGTGAGTTTGCGGAAAAAAACTTACATTGAATGGATGAGGTTCAAAACTTTCTTTGTATGGTGGAAGCTTCAAGCTTTGATATTGGATTCCCAACTTAATGATGAGTTTCCCTAACACCTTCACTTAACTCTTGAAGTGCTAGCTTGCTTGATTTTTAAAGCAAAAATCAAAGTAGATAGAGATGGTGTTCAAGGTTTTTGTGAGGGAGAAGAGAGAATAGTGATTTTTTTTTTTTTCAAAAAACTTAATGCAAATGTTGGTGGTTATGTGTAATAAATAATCTAATTCCTTTTTCCCAACCACTTCCATCACATGTCAAACACTTGATGTAATTTGTGGGCCCCACCCATTTAATTCAAAATTTAAGTTGGCTTACACAACACACTTCGGGCTCGGGTTCGTATAATCTGATTAAACGAATTTTTTCGTTGTGATGTAACTAAATCTAATTCAATTAAATAATAATACCTAGCAAAATTATTACGAAAGTCGCTTACGAGTTAATTCCAAATTAATTCGTTCATTCGAATTAAAATCCAATTTTAATTCCACTTCAAAATCCAAATTCAATTAATATATCCAATATATTATTTAATCGATTAATTCCAAATTAATCACGTTCTCTCTTCTATTTGAATTTTATCCCAGATAAATTCTTTCCATAATTAATTCCAGATTAATTTTCTCTCTCTTAATTAATCTCAGATTAATTCTGTTAAAGGCAGATGTCATTGATGAATCTTTGGGAAGGGACCTAAGAGATCCCTGGATATATTGGCAGTAAATACGGTCATCAGACTATCCAAACACGCGCGTACCCTGTACCATGTTCTTATCGATTATAAGACATGGTTGGCTTCTAGCAAAGCATCGTGCCTATCCAATTCTCTAGAAATAGTCAACGAGGAATATATAATCTGTATCATGCATAGTATACTATCTATTACGTATTACGATCCAGTATCGGATGTCACATGCTAGGCTAAGGGCTAGATTATGTATGCCTCGTACGAAGCATATATCGGATCACTAGCAACCAGTCTCTGTAATTAGATAATCATGACCTAGTCATATTATCCTGATAGTTACAGCATATTAAGAGTACTAGTTCTGTATCCCTGCGTGATCATCTTCTCTATATGACTGAAGTGATACTTCCATCTTGACATCACACCCAATACACTACGATTCTCAGTAAACCTAGAAGAGGCGTACACAGAACCTATTAAAGTCTCGGACGACCAAAACCAAAGTGTACTGATTGTCGCAAGTATTGGCGATGTAAGTCTCAAGTTAAGACCACATACACCAACCCTGATTCGGATTCTCATAGACACATAGTCATAATACCAATGGGATTCCGATGGTCCAACGGCTAATAGAACCTCCTATCACACTTGCATAAGTATCCTATACTTAAATATGTGAGAATTATATCATTAAGCTTCCATAACGCGCACAAGTGTAATACTAGTTTATTCTACATTATCGATGTCTAATCTCAATAATACTACGACTATGGATATTTAATGATTAAACCGCTCGTGGATTAATACTATCTCATATCTTATTAATCCGGAACTAATCATAAGAACTTTTATCATTTATATATATTCAAGTAATCCAATTACAAAATGATGAAATAATAATTCCTTTGTCACATAGTTAATTTGTAAAAAAACCATAATTTCTTTTACAAATAGTGATGATATGAGTTATAATTATCCAACACTCTCCCACTTGGCTCATAGCTAATCATTCAAGCATCTAACAACTGAAATATGTACATGTCGCTCAAACTTTTGCTGAGAAATAGCTTTCTTCAGCGGATCTGCAATGTTGTCATCTGAAGTGATCTTTTTGATCTTCACATCACCGCGATGTATGATCTCATGAATCAGATAGAAACGTCGAAGTACATGCTTGGATCATTGATGAGACCGCGGTTTCTTAGCTTGTGCTATAGCCTCGTTATTGTCAAAATACAAAGGAACGGGCTCAGCTACTAACGAAACTACTCCTAATCCAATTAGGAATTTATGAATCCAAACTGCTTCTTTTGTTGCCTCAGCTGCATCGATATATTCCGCTTATGTTGTTGAATCAACAATAGTCTCTTGCTTGAAAAATTTCCACCTAACTGCTATATTGTTCAAACAAAATATATACCCAGATTGCGACTTAGAGTCGTCTTTATCGGTTTGGAAACTTATGTTGGTGAACCTAGTCACCTCAAGTTCTCCATTTCCATAGACTAAGAAAGCATCCTTAGTTCGTCTAAGATACTTAAGGATGTTCTTAACAGCAATCCAGTGACCATCACCCGAATTGGCCTGATAGCGACTGCACATGCTCAAAGCATATGAGACATCAGGTCGTGTACATATCATAGCATACATAATTGATCCGACTACAGAAACGAACGGGATCCGACTCATGTTATCTCTCTCAACTTGATTTTTAGGACACATGTTCTTAGATAGAGAGACGCCATATGACACTGGAAGCAGTCCCCTCTTAGACTGATCTATGTTGAATCTCTTCAATACTTTGTCAATGTACGAGCTCTGGGAGAGTCCAAGAAGTTTTCTAGATCTATCATGATAGATCTTTATTCTCAGAATAAAGGCTATTTCTCCTAGATCTTTCATGGAGAATTTTAATGAAAGCCAAGCTTTCACCGATTGTAGCATGGGAATGTCATGGCCAATAAGCAATACAGCATCAACATAAAGGACAATGAATGTCAGTGCACTCCCACTAACCTTCTTATATACACAAGAATCATCTTCGTTTTGAATGAAATCATATTCTTTTATGATCTCATCAAAACGTTGGTCCAAGAACACGATGATTGCTTCAATCCATAAATGGATCGATTTAACTTGCAAACCTTGTTTGCATGTTTTAGTACGAAAAAACCATCAGGCTGTTGTATATAAACATCCTCCAAAAGGTTTCCGTTAATGAAAGCGGTTTTGACGTCCATCTATTATATTTCATAATCGAAATATGCAACAATAGCAAGCATTATCCGAATGGATTTAATTATAGCAACCGGTGAAAAATTTTTATCGTAATCGACACAATGTCGTTGACAATACCCTTTCGCTACATACCTAGCTGTGTACGTTTATATGTTGCCATCTATGTCGGTCTTTTTCTTGAAGACCCATTTACAATAAATCGGCTTAAAGCCTTCTAGTGCATCAACTAGTGTCCAAACTTGGTTGGTACTCATGGAATCTATGTCGGACTTCATGGCTTCTTACCATAAAGCAGAGTTGATACCTTGTATCGTTTCCTCATATGTAGCCGGCTCATTATCCTCAATAAGATTGATATCTACATGAGGTGAGATCAGAAACTCATACCTCTCAGGTTGCTTTCTGACTCTCTCCGACCTACGCGGTTCTTGTGTATTAGAATATTGTGTATAGTCTCATCCCTGATCAACTGTTCGTGTTCCGTCAGGGAGTCGGTGCCATGAACAGTATCACTTTGATTTTCATTGAGTTCTACTTTCCTCCCACTTACCACTGCATTTAGAAATTCCTTTTCAAGGAAAACAGCATGGAGAGCAATAAATACCTTGTTCTCTTGTGGGTTGTAGAAGTAATATCCTTTGGTTTCCATAAGATAACCTACAAATAGGCACTTATCCTATTTGGGTTCTAGTTTGTTACCATCTAAATGTTTAACGTATGTCAATCATCCCCAAATCTTCAGGAATAAGAAACCTGGTTTCTTTCCTGTCCATATTTTATATGGAGTCTGTTCAACAGACTTTGACGGAACCTTATTCAAAATAAGTATTGCATTGTTCAATGTGTATCCCCAGAAGGAAATTAGTAGCTCAGTGTGACTCATCATTGACCTTACCATGTCCAACAAGGTTGGGTTTCTCCATTCGGACAAACCGTTTAGTTGAGGTGTTCCTAAAGGAGTCTACTGTGAAAGAATACCATATTCTTTCAAGTAATCGAGAAACTCATTGCTTAAGTACTCTCTACCACGGTCTGACCGTAATGTTTTAATACTTTTGCCGCTCTATTTTTCTACTTCGTTTCGAAACTCTTTGAATTTCTCAAAAGTTTCGGACTTGTGTCTCATAAGATACACATAACTATAATGTGATTCATCATCCGTAAAGGTTACAAATTATTCATATCCACCTCTCCCTTACTAGACATGGACCGTTATACGTCACTATGAACGAGGGCTAATAATTCGGTGGCATGAACACCTTTACCGCTAAAAGGCGTTTTAGGCATCTTGCCTAATAAACAAGATTCGCATATATCATATAAATTAGGATCAAATCCATCTAAGTATCTATTCTTCGAAAGAGTTGATATACGAGTCTTGTTAATGTGTCCCAGACGACAATGCCACAGATAAGTCTCATATGATTTACTCATTTTGAGCCTTTTATTTGCCATGTTATATGTTTGAGATTCATTTATATTCAAAATATAAAGACCATTATTAGCATCAGATGTATATATCTCAAAAACATCTTTATAAACAAAACACCCAGTGTTCCGGAATACAAAGGTATACCCGCATTGGGTCAAACAAGATACAGAGATAATGTTTCTAGTCAAACTAGGCATATAATAACAGTCTGATAATGAAAGTACATGCCCGGATGGCAGTTCTAAAATATAAGTTCCTACAGCTAAAACAGCGACTCTCGTCCAGTTTTGAACTCGTAGTTCAATCTCGCCTGAAACTACTCTCATGCTAATCTGTAGATCGTGCACGTCAGTACATATATGAGTACCACATCCAGAATCAAAAATCCAATTTTTAAAACTAGAAGTAGACATTTTATTTCAATAACAAACATACCTAAAGTCGGAGCCTTGCCCACCTTCACTTCATTCATGTGTGCCTTGTACTCACGGCAGTCACGCTTCTAGTGATCTCGTTTGCCACACTTTAGGCAAACATCTTTGGATTTGTCCTTAGTCTTCCCAGAAGACTGTGATCCTTTATTTTCTTCTTCTTCTTCACACCTCCAGAAGCCTTAGGCAAAGCCTTGGCCTTCTGAGATGTTGAAGTAAGATGTGTCTCGCTCTTCTTGCCCTTCAGAAGCTCTGGCTCTGCTTCTTTCAACATCGCCAACAACTCTCCAAGAGTCTTCTCTTGGTTCATCATATTATAGTTCATGATGAACCCACCCCAGCAGTCGAGCAGAGACTGTAAGATCAAATCAATGGAAGTCTCAGCCTCGAAGGTTATGGCCAGCTAACCTAGTTGTTCGATGTCAATAATCATCTGCTACACATAGTGCTTGACAGATATACCCTCTGACATACAAGAGCAAAAGAGCTTCTTCTGCAATTCATACTTCTGAGATCTAAGGTTAAATCTATGAAGGTCCTTCAATTTCAACATCATGTTGTATGGATCCAATCCATTTTTTTGACAACGAAATTGAGGGGTCATTACGGCAAGCATGATGGACTGAGCAGTTGGGTTGTCATCACTGTGAGTCTTCCAAAGCTCATGATCAACTACCCGCTCATGTCCAGGCTCAGGCCCGAGAGGTCTGTCTATGACATAGAGTAACTTCTCTGCTCCCAAGAAAATCCTGAGATTCATCTCCAGTCTAGAAAATTGGAGCCGTTAAAGACATTATCGCCCATGATGATGTCTCTAACTCTAATCTTTCTAGCCATCTTGATTGCAATAGTCCAACTATTCAATCAACGATATTGGGAATGATTACTATAGTACAACTATATAATCAACTACAAATGAAATTATAAGAGTACAGTCCAGCTGTTCAATAAAAACAATAAAGTATTAGTCCAACTAATAAATATATATAATGATGAAAAATAAAGCATATATTTAGCAAGTATTAAATGAAATTATAATTTAATACTGGCCTCCTACTATTTTTCGGCGAGCCTCTAACCTTCTGTTGAATACTCGGGAAATCCAATTTCTTAGTGGGCTAGGATCTCGTTAAATAACACACAATGCTTGATTTTTGAAGCAAAAATCAAAGGAGATGGAGATGGTGTTCAAACTTTTTGTGAGGGAGAAGAGAGAATAGAGATTTTTGTTTCTTCAAAAAACTTAATGCAAATGTTAGTGGTTATGTGTAATAAATAATCTTATTACTTTTTGCCAACCACTTCCATCACATGTCAAACACTTGATGTAAGTTGTGGGTCCCACTCATTTAATTCAAAATTCAAGTTGGCTTACACAACACACTCCAGGCTCGGGTTCGTTTAATCCGATTAAATGAATTTTCCATTGCGACATAATTAAATCTATTTAAATAATAATGCCTAGCAAAATTATTAGGAAAGTCACATACGAATTAATTTCAAATTAATTCATTCGCTCGAATTAAAATCCAATTTTAATTTCGCATTGAAATCCGATTTCAATTAATATATCCAATATATTATTTAATCGATTAATTCCAAATTAATCGCGTTCTCTCTTCTATTCGAATTTTATCCCAGATAAATTATTTTCGTAATTAATCCCGGATTAGTTTTCTCTCTTATAATTAATCTCAGATTAATTCTGTTCGAGTCAAATGTCATTGGTGAATCTTTGGGAAGGGACCCAAGAGATCACTGGATATGTTGGCAGTAAATACTGTCATCTAACTATCCGAACACATGCGTACCCCGTACCATATTCTCCCGATTTATAAGACATGGTTGGCTTCTAGCAAAGCACCGTGCCTACCCAATTCTCCAAAAATATTCAACGAGACATACATAATATGTATCGGGCATAGTATACTGTGTATTGCGTATTACGATCCATAATCGGATGTCACATGCTAGGCCTAGGGCTGGAAATATGTCTGCTTAATACGAAGCATATATCAAATCACTAGCAACTAGTCTTTATAATTGGATAATCATGACCTAGTCATATATCCCGATAGATATAGCATATTAAGAGTACTAGTTCTGTATCCATGCGTGATCATCTTCTCCATATGACTAAAGTGATACTTCCATCTTGACATCACACCTAATACACTACGATTCTCAGTAAACCCAGAAGAGGCGTACACAGAACCTGTTAAAGCCTCGGATGACCAAAACCAAAGTGTACTGGTTGTCGCAAGTATTGGCGATGTAAGTCTCAAATTAAGACCACATACACCAACCCTGATTCGGATTCCCATAGACACATAGTCATACTACCAATGGGATTCTGAGGGGTCTATCCAGAGCGAAGCTGTTATCAGTCCAACGGCTAACAGAACCTCCTATCACACTTGCATAAGGATCCTATACTTAAATATATGAGAACTATTTCGTTAAGCTTCCATAACGCGCACAAGTGTAATGCTAGTTTATTCCGCATTATCAATGTCCAGTCTCAATAATACTACAACTATGGATATTTAATGATTAAATCATTTGTGGATTAATATTGTCTCATATCTTATTAATCTGGAACTAATCATAAGGACTTTTATCATTTATATATATTCAATTAATCCAATTACAAAATGATAAAATAGTAATTTCCTTTGTCACATTGTTAATTTGTATAAAAATCACAATATATTTTATAAATAGTGATGCTATGGGTCATAAATATCCAAAAATAAGATCATATTCTTTCAAGTATTGTAAGTTCATTTCCTTTATAATAAGTCCATTTTGTAACACAATTTGTAACTTGGAGGAGCCGATGCCGCGAAGGACTCATTACGAACCTATGACGTAAAGAACTCAACAACATACCATGGAGCAAGATTTGAAGACCAAGGGATGCATTGGATTTATTGTAATAATTATATTAGTATAGAGAAATAAGAGCCCAGTTAACGCAATTTATGGATGTATGTAAAACTAAGTTCCGTTACGAGTCCGTATAAAAAAACGAGGACCAAAACAGAGTCCGGAAGCTCCGGAACGGAGTAAATGAAGTTCTAGTGTTTAAATTGTTTATTAACATGTCATATAGCCTAGAATGTGATTTTATGTAAATTTAAAAGTTAAATAAGAATATAAGATGCATGTAAACGGATTAACAAGATTAATTGGCTTAAAAGTTTAAAAAATTACGAATTCAAGTTTTAGAAACAAATGGACCTTATGAGTACATTATTTTCCTTGGTGTATCGGATGGAAACCTGGATGTTTCCGAATGGACGGTAATATGGTCTGCATTCGGGATACAATACCACGTACCTTTGGAATAAATAATATGCTTTTATCGATTAAATGGTTTAATGACATTTGATCTGTTCGTTGAATTCTAAATTTTAAAACCTATAAGTGGACTAATAATTTAAGAGTTAAAATTGATTAGATCACTATAACAACTTGATTAAATTAGTTTAATTAAGTTAATTGATTAGTAGAGACTAATCGATATTAGTGAATAAAATTTTAAGAGTTAAAATTGGTTAGATCGCTAAATCCCCAAATAGTATTAATTAAGGTTATGACTTTAGCTGAGCATAATCTAAGATTCATAAAATACTAGCGAGATAGAAACCTTACACTTTTTAATAGTAAGTGGGAGAGGGGTATACCACAATATATCCCGGGATCTCTATTGTTATCCAGAAACGTGAGATTCAATAGGCGCCTTGAGACGGTTTTGTTTTCATCCCCCTACGGATGGTGTCCGTTTTGGGTCAATATCAGGTTTGTATTTTGAAAGGAGATGGACTCTAGATGTGTCTGGTGATTTGACCTACCCTACAGCGACACTTTACTAGTTAAGTCAAAGGGTTCCGAAATAATGGGTCACACTCACAAAGGAATGATTAAGTTGTTAATTAAAGCTTCCTTGATCAAAATAACGGTAGTTGGTTAATATAGGAATAAAAGTTATTCAAATATATTAATCAATTGAGAATGTCTCAGTCTATCATACGAATACTTGACCTACCCTACGACGTCACTTATTTTGGGATGATAGATAACCGTGGCATAGTAATTCTTTTTGTTTCTAATTCATTATACATTGATCATACATCATGTTTAATTTTATGCCTAAATATTTGACAATTTTAATATGCGATGAATGAATGTTGAATGTGCGTTTATTATATTTTCAGCCATAACATCTACAATAATCTCCATTCTCAAACAACAAGAAAAATTAACCGGGGATAATTATGTTAAATGGAAAAGTGACATGAATGCTATATTGGTCTGCGAAGACCTTAAATTTTTCCTTATGGAGGAATGTCCTCCTGAGCCAGCACTAAATACTGGCAGAGCTGCACAAAATGCCTATAATTGGATTAAAATTGATGAGAAAACCTATAGGTATTTGATAGCATCTATGTCTAAGGTTCTTGCTACACAGCATGAGCCTATGGCGACAACATCAATGATTATGCAGTCATTACAGAACATATGTGGGTAGCCTTCAGACTGGCAACAACATGAGGCAATAGTCTCTGTATTGACCGCTAAAATGAAAGAAGACATATCATTCCGAGACCATGTGTTAAGGATGACGTCTCATCTTAATATGGCTGAAACCCATGGTGCACGTATCAATGTGCAAAGCCAGGTGACAATGATCATGGAAACCCTTCCGAAGAGTTTCCTGCAGTTTAAAAGCAAATATTCTATGAAGAAGTTGACTTTTATGTTGACTAGACTGCTAAATGAGCTCACCAATTATGAGTCCGTTATGAACGGTCCTCGTAGGTCCAATGTCAAGGCAAATGTTGCCGAATCTTCTAAATCTGCAAAGAAGAAGAATAAAGGCAATTGGAAGGCAAAGGTAAAACCAATGAAAAAGAAGAACAACAAAAGCTCAAATGAACCAATGCCAAAGGAAAATGTTTCCATTGTGAACAACAAAGGCATTGGAAAAGGAATTGTCCTAAATACCTTGCAGAGCTTAAAGAGAAGAAGATACAGGTAAATACGATTTACTTGTCATTGAGTCTCTTTTGGTGGAGTAAGATAAATCCATATGGATTGTTGATTCTGGTGCCACTAACCATGTTTATTGTTCTTTGCAGCTACTTAACTCATGGAGGGACCTTGCTGAAGGTGGTTTTACCATGAGAGTTGGGACATGGGATGCTATTTCAGCAAAAGTAGTGAGAGATTCCAAGTTAAACTTTAATAATAGTTATTTATGTTTAAATGGTGTGCTACATATTCCTGGTTTTCACAAGAATTTGATTTCTGTAACAAAACTTATGGAATGTGGATTTTATATTTCATTTAATAATAAGTCAGTTATTATTAGTAGAAATGGATTAAAGATATACACAGGAAACTCCGAAAATAATCTATATGTATTAAGGCTGTTAAGGTATAAATCATTGCTTAATACTGAAATTTTTAAGATTGAAAGATTTAAAACTAAACGGCAAAAGATTTCTCATGATGATACCCATTTATGGCACCTTAGACTTGGTCACATTAACTTTGACCGGATAGATAGACTAATTAAGAACGGAGTTTTAAATCAGTTAAAACTCAATACTTTACATGTCTGTGAATCCTGTCTAGAAGGCAAAATGACTAAGAGACCTTTTACTGGAAAAAGGATAAGAGCCAAAGAAACACTTGAGCTAATACATTCGGATGTTTACGGACCGATGAATGTAAAAGCCCGAGGTGGTTTTGAATACTTGGTCGCTTTCATTGACGATAATTTCATATATGAGTATGTTTACCTAATGCAGCACAAGTCAGATACATTTGAAAATTTCAAAGAGTATCGTGCTGAGGATGAGAACCATTTAGGTAAAAATATCAAAATTCTACGATCAGATCGTGGAGGAGAATACCTTGATAGAGATTTCGAGGAATTTTTAGTTGAGCATGGAGTTATTTCACAACTCACAACACCTAGAACACCACAACAAAATGGTGTTGCAGAAAGGAGAAATCGGACCTTACTAGACATGATGAGATCAATGTTTAGTTATAGCACTCTACCTAGTTCATTCTGGGGGTATGGATTGCAAACTACAATTTATATCCTGAATATAGTTCCTTCTAAGTCTGTTTTAAGACTCCCTTAGAGTTATGGAATGGTCGTAAAGCTAGTTTGTGAAATTTCCACATATGGGAGTGTCCGGCACATTTGCTAAAGAACAAGACTACTAAGTTGGAACCACGTTCACTTGTGTGCCTATTTATAGGCTATCCTAAGGAAACTGGGGGAGGATTCTCTTATAGTCCAAAAGATAATAAAGTATTTGTGTCGAGAAATGCTACATTTCTTAAGGAGGACTAAATGAGAGAGTTCAAACCTCAAAGTAAAATGTTACTTGAGGGACCAGTACACGATTGTCAAACGTTGGCAAAGACATTACACGTTCTACATCTAAAAGTCAGATGCACGTTTATTAGGATATCATACCACTTAAACGTAGTGGGAGGATTGTAAGACAAACTAAACGCTATCTAAGAAATAGAGATGATCCATTGATCTATCGTAGTGCAATGGAAGTACTGATAAAGAGGAATGGCTCAGAGATATGAACCTCGAGATGGAGTCTATGTTCTTTAATTCAGTCTGGGAACTTGTAGACCAACCTGATGGAGTAAAACTCATAGGTTGCAAGTGGATCTACAAGAGAAAAAAGAGGAATAGATGAGAAAGTACAAGCTTTCAAGGCTAGGCTAGTGGCAAAAGATTATACCCAGAAAGAGGGAGTTGACTATGAAGAAACTTTCTCACCAGTAGCAATGCTTAAATCCATTAGGATTCTTCTTTCCATTACCACATATTATAACTATGAGGTTTGGCAAATGGATGTCAAGACTGCATTTTTGAATGGCAATCTTGATGAGAGTATCTATATGGTACAACCAGAGGGGTTCATTACCCAAGGTCAAGAGCAAAAAGTTTGCAAGTTGAAAAGGTCCATTTATGGACTTAAGCAAGCATCTAGATATGGAATATAAGGTTTGATACTACGATCAAGTCTTATAACTTTGAGCAGAACATCGATGAGCCTTGTGTTTACAAGCGCATCATTGATGGGAAAGTGGTTTTCCTTATGTTATACGTCGATGATAATTTACTTATTGGTAATTGTAGGCACTGTATTTTTTGCATGTAAGTCCCGATGATGAGTCTCGTATGGAGACATTACCTCTTTGATGTGAAAACCGCGGGAAACGGACGTCAGAATGGTAAAGTTGGAAATTAACATTTGGTCGGATTTAACTCGCTTGTTTCGCTTCGGGTTCACTTGTTGGACCTCTATTTTAAAACACATCTCACAAATTAAATAATTAAAATACATGTCACAAATTAAATTAAAACAAATTAAATTAAACTTAAATTAAATTAAATTAAATCACATTCACAAATTAAATCACCTTCCTAAATTAAATTAAATCTCTTTCCTAAAATACATAAATCACTTCTCCAAATTAAAAGATTTCCTTATCACATAGTAAATTAAAAGATATCCCCTTTAAAAACACAAATTCTATTCCTTCTCCAACAAAGTAAACCCCCTCCTGACTGATTCTCACAAAAAAAGACATCAAATAAACCCATCAACCTTCACGACCTTGACACACAAAACTCATCAACAAAACTCCAAACGACCAGCCTTAGTCACGCCCCTTGACCATCAGCCATCAGCCAGCTCATGCACCCTTTGCCGCATTAACTCTCACGAATGATCAACTAGCCCACAGCGCACCACTTACTCTAAAAATCCACACGCCATCTGCCCCTCTAGCCTGCCTTCCTACACTCACAGCCTCCACCTGCCCTCTTGCAAATACGTAAAGCAGTCCGTAAGCCAAGATCACTCATGCACTTAGCCACCGGCCCCCACGTTCACGCTACAAAACACCCTATAGCCATCACGCCAATTCGCCTCACGTAAGCCAACACTCACAAACAACGCCACACGCCCATGTCCTCACCACTTCATCCCACAGCCTAAACAGCTCACGAACACGTCACAGCAACGTTTAGCCTTCGCCCTTAGCAACAGCAATCAACGCCCCCACGACTGCCACTCAATAAGCCTTCAACAGCCCTCCAATAAGCCTTCAACACACCTCCAGAACTAGCCTTCAACACACCCAAAACAGCCCAGAAACACCCCAAAACTGCACTAAAAACTGCACAAAAACCCCCTGAAAAATCACCAAAAATCGCAGCCCTTTAGCCCTTAAAAATGCCCAAACAGTCCCCTAAAACAACCAAAATAGTGGCCTGAAAAACAGCAGCAAAACAGCAGTGAAACAGAGTAAAAATAGGAGCTCGAACATCAAAACAACGAGGAAAGACGTTGAGTTAGTGAACCAAAAGAGTTGCGGATCATTCACCCTTCCAACGGACGTGTAACGCACTTTCTTGAGACAACAAAAGAGGTTAGACCTGAGGGCACCCTTCTATTTATTATCTTTCGTTTATTTTATTTATTTTGAAATATTATCGCATGAGATTCGTTTAAGGCATGATGTGATTGTTGGATGAGCGGAATATGTGTTCCCTTTTGTGGTATATAGGATGGAAACCCGGACGTAAATTTCGTAGCCGAATCTGAATGGACGGTAGTGCGGTTTGTACTCGGGATACAACGCCACGTATCACTTAAGAGACACATATTTCGTCTCATCCAAACTTGTATTTGAGCATGATATAGTTTATAGGTCATTTATTTATCATTTAAAGCATGATTTAGTTTAGTTTATTATTTATTTTCAAAGCATGATTACGTTATTTTTAGGCATGATATTTTGTTTAGTTCATGTTTATGTTTCAATAGTTATTTGTTTATTTTGTTTTGATGGTTCAAAATGCTCATTGTGTGGTATTGTGTTGTCGTTTAATGACTTACTTTCCAAGCATGCAAACTTAGATTAGGAGTTACTTTTATGAATGCATATAAGATCTAGGTTATTCTTGAGCATATATGTTGAGTAGATTCGGTTAGTTTATTGTATAAATCATATCATCACAAGTGACATAAGTAAGGGACCATTCTGAACCCAACGGTTTGAGGTCTTCCCTTGCGAGGGGTGAGTGTGGCCTTAAATCTTTGTCCCAGTTCACACTGGGTGGTGACTCCATGTTATTTCTCTGGTTTAGTTCCTCCGCGGACTATTCCATGCTCCCAACTAGGCCGCGAGCCTAGAACAACATCATCAACTTTTTGTGTCCTACAGTCTGGTGACTCCACTAGGGATAGAGAATTGGCCCCGAAATCATGTCTTGTGATGTTTATGATTTGTGATTTAGTTAACCGTGTCTATGGTGGGTTGAAAGGGGTTTAATCAAAGGCACTTTTTGAGCTAGGTGATGGTTTGATGTCTTCCTTCATTCACTACCTTTCGAGGAAAAACTGTGAAGGCACCTAGATAATCATTGCCCGTAGCTCGTTGTGACGGACTAGTTTGGAGGACTCATTGTTTATTCCTATCACCAAGCGATAAGAGCCTAAGAGGCTTGGTATTTAAGAGAGTTCGCTCCACCCTCCCTCTGGGGAATCTATAATGGGAAATCCATTCGACAGTTAGTCACACACCGTAACTCGTTGGCACTTACCTTAGGGTATAAAAAAGGTGCGCTCACTTGGTCGCTTGAACCCTTACGTGGGGAGTCCTAGTTGTGGGCAATCCTTCATCGACGAGAGCCTTTGTCTATACCCCTATAAACCCGTATATGAACCGTGGTTGTATGACCAATAGAAGCTGCCCCTTTGTGCTTTTGATAACCACGTGCATCTCATACATCTCATGCATACATGCATCATGTTGACCCTTGTGTCTTAAAAGCCATCATAGATATCCGTTGAGTTATGGGTAAAAGAAGATTTGTCAAGAAGAGTTTAGCTAACATAGATATCGAGGAAAAGGAAACCGAGGAACAGAAAAATTTACGGCAAGAATAGAAAGACCATTAAGGGGGCCTCAGAAAAAAAAATAAAAAAAAAAGAGAAAAATTGTTTGTTTTTAGTCCTTGATAGTTAGACATAAGTCCGATGATGAAATTATTTGCTTTAGGGTGAAACCTTAGAAACGATAAACTCTTGATATGTTTTTATCTGATACTTTGAGTAATTGATCTATGTTAGGTTCGTAAGCACTTGATTGCGGTTCTTAGCAGTGAAAACCTGAGTAGTTAGAAAAGTGACTAGTCAAAGAAATTGTAGGTCGGTGAATGACCATTTGCTTATATGTCTTTCTTGATTTGTTTATGTTATGATGTGTGGTATGGTTGAAAATTAAAGAAAAGTCTCTAAAGAAAAGAATTGAACCACCTATAACCGATAAGCATGAAGCTACCCATGGGCGAGTATTAGGATCACTATGAGGAGAAATGCTACCTTAAAGGGTAGGTGTGATGAAAAGAAAAAAGAAAGAAAAAAGAAAAAAAAAAGAAAAAGAAAGAAGAAAAAGAAAAGAAAATAAAAAATTAAGTTCAAAATGAAAAGAAAAAAGAGAGACAAAGGAAGAGAAAGAAAACCATATCACATTAAGCACGGAAAAGCAATTTCAGAGCATAACTGAGACATCTAGGTTGGTTTGACCCATCGATCCCGATTTTTGAAACGAAATCATCGAGTTAGCTTACCTAATGATTAAGCTGTGAAAGAACCTTTGTACACACACACTTTGAGTCTGGCTTAGATCATTTATTCAAAAACTTTGATTTGAGTTGCATTGGGTGTTTTGAAAGTTCTTTGGTTTCATTACTGGGCATTCTTTGAGGAGGATAATATATAAAACTATGGGGACTACTTCATAGCATGTAACATAGTATGATGATATGGAAGGCCCCACCATATGGTTCATCTTGACCAAGTGCAAACAGTGGAGAGCAGAAAGCTAAACCAAGACTTGGGGCGACCAGTCTACCACCTCATGAATCCAGGACATAACAAGATATTGAGCCATGAGACCAGAGAGAAGACTGAGCAATCACCTGGATAACTGACGGAAGACCTAACCCAACGGAATAGGAAATTCATTCATGCATGCATGCATACACGTAATATATTTTACATTCTTTTTTGTGTTTATTTTGTTTTGTATCCACATATTCCAAATAAGAAAAAGAGAAAGCGGCATAGACAAGCCAACCAGAATCAGCAACACATGAGTAGTAGTTTTGGGGATGAGTCCCAGGGTTGAGGCCATATTACTTTCAGTTTTGGGGATGAGTCCCGAGGCCGAGGCCCGTATCAGCATCAATACCAGTTTCAGGAATGAATCCTAGGGCCGAGGCCCTCGTCGTCCGAATTTGGAATGAATCCAGGGAATGAATCCCGGGGTCGAGTCCCACATCTTCAGAATTTGGAATGAATCCAGGGAATGAATCCTAAGGCCGAGGCCCACATCTCAGAATTTGGAATGAATCCAAGGAATGAATCCTAGGGCCAAGGCCCACGTCGTCAGAATTTGGAACGAATCCAGGGAATGAATCCCAGGGCTGAGGCCCACGTCGTTAGAATTTGGAATGAATCATAGGGCCGAGGCCCTCATCATCAAAATTTGGAATGAATCCTAGGGCCGAGGCCCATGCTGTCAGAATTTGGAATGAATCCAGGGAATGAATCCCAGGGTCGAGACCCACTTCTTCTGAATTTGGAATGAATCCAGGGAATGAATCCCAGGGCCGAGGCCCACGTCGTCAGAATTTGGAATGAATCCCAGGGCCAAGGCCCACATCTCAGAATTTGGAATGAATCCCAGGGCCGAGGCCCACATCATCAGAATTTGGAATAAATCCAGTGAATGAATCTCAGGGCCGAGGCCCACATCGTCAGAATTTGGAATGAATCCAAGAAATAAATCCTAGGGCCGAGGCCCTCATCATCAGAATTTGGAATGAATCCTAGGGCCGAGGCCTATGTTGTCAGAATTTGGAATGATTCCAGTGAATGAATCCCATGGTCGAGGCCAACATCGTCTGAATTTGGAATGAATCCATGGAATGAATCCCAGGGTCGAGGCCCACATCGTTAGAATTTGGAATGAATCCCAGGGCCGAGGCCCACGTTGTCAGAATTTGGAATGAATCCAGAGAATGAATCCCAAGGTCGAGGCCCACATTAGTAAAGTTTTGGAATGAATCCAGGAATGAATCCCAGGGTTAAGGCCCACATCAGCAGAGTTTTGGAATGAACAAGTCGAGAATGGAACTCCGAGAATGGAGCAAGGTTCGAGAATGAACAAGCCGAGAATGGTAATCTGAGAATGGATCAGGGTTCGAGAATGAACAAACCGAGAATGGTAATCCGAGAATGGATCAAGAGATCGAGATTGAACAAGCCGAGAATGGCAATCGAAGAATGGAGCAAAGTTTGAGAATGAACAAGCCGGGAATGACACTCCGAGAATGGAGCACAGTTCGGGATTGAACCATCGCATCAACATCTGTATCAGTCTTGCCGGGTATGGCACTCTGGGGGCGAGGCCCACATCATTATCAGTATTGCCAGGTATGGCACTCTGGGGCCGAGGCCCACGTCATTATTAGTAGCAGTCTTGCCGGGTATGGCACGCTGGGGGCGAGGCTCATATTAACATCAGTATCAGTTTTGCCGGGTATGGCATTCTGGGGCCGAGGCCCACATCATCATCAGTATCAGCATCAGTTTTGGGAATAAGTCCCTGGGGGCGAGGCCCATATTAACATATGTATCAGTTTTGCCAGGTACGGCACTCCGGGTATGGAGATATCAGATCAGTTTTCCCAGGTACGGCACTCCGGGTATGGAGACATCAGATCAGTTTTACAAGGTACGGCACTCCGAGTATGGAGATATCAGATCAGTTTTGCCAGGTACGGCACTCCAGGTATGGAGACATCAGATCAGTTTTGCCAGGTACGGCACTCCGGGTATGGAGATATCAGATCAGTTTCGCCAGGCACGGCATCCAAATAACTGTGACACCCTAGGTACAGGGTTAGCAATCAGACAATTGCGGCACTCTAGGTACAGAGACGTAACTGCGACACCCTAGGTACGGGGTTAGCATTCAGACAACTGCGACACCCTAGGTACAGGGTTAGCATTCAGACAACTGCGTCACCCTAGGTACGGGGTTAGCAAGCCAGGTACGAAATTCAGACCATAGTGACACCCTAGGTACGGGGTTAGCACGCCAGGTACGGCATGTGGACTATTGTGGACTACTGCGACACCCTAAGTACGGGGTTAGCACGCCAGGTACGACATTCAGACAACAACGACACCCTAGATACGGGGTTAGCACGCCAGGTACGGCATATGGACTATTGTGGATTACTGAGACACCCTAGGTACGGGGTTAGCACGCCAGGTACGACACCTATATAACTGTGACACCCTAGGTACGGGGTTAGCATTTAGAAAACTACGGTACTCTAAGTACGGAGACGTAACTACGACACCCTAGGTACGGGGTTAGCACACCAGGTACGACATATGGACTATTGTGGACTACTGCGACACCCTAGGTACGGGGTTAGCACGCCAGGTACGGCACCCGGATAACTGCGACACCCTAGGTACGGGGTTAGCATGCCAGGTACGGCATATGGACTATTGTGGATTACTGCGACACCCTAGGTATGAGGTTAGCACGCCAGGTACGACACCCATATAACTGTGACACCCTAGGTACGGGGTTAGCATTCAGACAAATACAGCACTCTAGGTACGGAGACGCAACTGCGACACCCTAGGTACGGAGTTAGCACGCCAGGTACGACATTCAGACCACAGCGACACCCTAGGTACGGGGTTAGCATGCCAGGTACGGCATATGGACTATTGTGGACTACTGCGATACCCTAGGTACGGGGTTAGCAAGCCATGTACAGCACCCGGATAACTGCGACACCCTAGGTATGGGGTTAGCATTCAGACAACTGCGACACTCTAGGTACGGAGACGCAACTGCGACACCCTAGGTACAGGGTTAGCATGCCAGATACGACATTTAGACCACTGCGACACCCTAGGTACGGGGTTAGCATTGTGGACTACTGCGACACCCTATGTACGGGGTTAGCACGCCTGGTACGGCACAACAAATATCATCACTGCGGCACTCTAGGTATGGAGACGCCACTGCGACACCCTAGATATAGGGTTAGCACGCCGGGTACGGCATTCAGACCACAGCGACACCCTAGCTACGGGGTTAGCATGCCAGGTACGACATATGGACTATTGTGGACTACTGCGACACCCTAGGTACGGGGTTAGCATGCCGGGTACGACACCCACATAACTGCGACACCCTAGGTACGAGATTAGCATTCAGACAACTGCGGCACTCTAGGTACGGAGACGCAACTGCGACACCTTAGGTACGAGGTTAGCACGCCAGATACAGCATTTAGACCACTGCGACACCCTAGGTATGTGGTTAGCACGCCAGGTACGGCATATGGAGTATTGTGGACTACTACGACACCCTAGGTACGGGGTTAGCACACCAGGTACGGCACAACAAATATCATCACTGCGGCACTCTAGGTATGGAGATGCAACTGCGACACCCTAGGTACGGGGTTAGCACACCAGGTATGGCACAACAACAACATCACTGCGGCACTCTAGGTATGGAGACGCAACTGCAACACCCTAGGTACGGGGTTAGCATGCCAGGTACGGCAAAAACAACATCAACTCAGTGACACTCTAGGTATGGAGACGCAACTGCGACACCCTAGGTACGGGATTAGCACACCGAGAATGGCACAACTGCGACGCCCTAGGTACGGGGTTTAGCACGCCGAGAATGGCATAACAACATCAGCTCTGCGACACTCTAGGTATGGAGACGCAACCGCGACACCCTAGGTACGGGGTTTAGCATGTCAGGTACGGCATGTCGACTATTGTGGACTACCACGACACCCTAGTTACGGGGTTTAGCACGCCAGGTATGGCATTTGGACTATTATAGACTACCGCGACACCCTAGGTACGGGGTTTAGCACGCCAGGTACGGCATGTGGATTATGTGGACTACCATGGATTATGTGGACTACCGAGGACTGCCGTGGACTATCATGAAGTGTTGTGGAATATCGTGGATTACCGTGGGTTATGTGGACTACCGAGGACTACCGTTGACTATCGCGAAGTGTTGAGGACTACCGTGGACTACCAAGGACTACCGTGGACTACCAAGGACTACCGTGGATTATGTGGAATACCGAAGACTACCGTGGACTATCATGAAGTGTTGTGGAATACCGTGGACTACCATGGATTATCCTGGACTACCGAGGACTATCGTGGACTATCGTGAAGTGTTGTGGACTACCGTAGACTATGTGGACTGCCGTGGACTATCGTCAAGAATTATAGACTACTGCGACGCCCTAGGTACGGGGTTTAGCACGCCAAGAATGGCACATTATCAAATTCAGTTTGGAATAACAGGCAAGTCAAGTGGCAGCTGGTAAGCCAGAGAAAGTAAAAATACATTGCACGTACTTTGATAGGATTTTAATTGTCACACACTGCACAAATCCCATCAAAGTGGGGGTGACTGTAGGCACTTTATTTTTTGCATGTAAGTCCCGATGATGAGTCTCGTATGGAGACACTACCTCTTTGATTGTGAAAACCGCGGGAGACGGACGTCGGAAGGGCAAAGTTGGAAATTAACATTTGGTCGGATTTAACTTGCTTGTTTCGCTTCGGGTTCACTTGTTGGACCTCTATTTTAAAACACATCTCACAAATTAAATAATTAAAATACATGTCACAAATTAAATTAAAATAAATTAAATTAAAATAAATTAAACTTAAACTTAAATTAAATTAAATTAAATCACATTCACAAATTAAATCGCCTTCCTAAATTAAATTAAATCTCTTTCCTAAAATACATAAATCACTTCCCCAAATTAAAAGATTTTCTTATCACATAATAAATTAAAAGATATCCCCTTTAAACACACAAATCATAATCCTACTCCAACAAGGTAAACCCCCTCATTTGGCCTATAAAAGAACTCTTAACCCATATATTCAACCCTGGCTGATTCTCAGAAAAAAACAAACATCAAATAAACCTATCAACCTTCACGACCTTGACACACAAAACTCATCAACAAAACTCCAAACGACCAGCCTTAGTCACGCCCCTTGACCATCAGCCAGCTCATGCACCCTTTGCCGTATTAACTCTCACGTAAAATCAACTAGCCCACAGCGCACCACTCACTCTAAAAATCCACACGCCACCTGCCCCTTTAGCCTTCCTTCTTACACTCATAGCGTCCACATACCCTCTTTCAAATACATAAACCAGTCCGTAAGCCAAGATCACTCACGCACTTAGCCACCAGCCTCCACGTTCACGCTACAAAACACCCTACAGCCCTCACGCCCCTTCACCTCACGTAAGCCAACACGCTCAAACAACGCCACATGTCCATGTCCTCACTGTTTCACCTCACAGCCTAAACAGCTCACGAACACGTCACAGCCACGTTTAGCCTTCGCCCTTAGCAACATCAATCAACGCCCCCACGACTGCCACTCAATAAGCCTTAAACTGCCCTCCAACAAGCCTTCAACACACCTCCAGAACAAGCCTTCAACACATCCAAAATAACCCAGAAATCACCACAAAATTTCACTAAAAAACTGCACAAAAACCCCCTGAAAAATCACCAAAACCATAGCCCTTTAGCCCTTAAAAATGCCCAAACAGTCCCCTAAAACAACCAAAATAGTGGGCTGAAAAACAGCAGCAAAACGGAGTAAAAACAGCAGCCCGAACAGAAAAACAGCGAGGAAAGATGTTGAGTTAGTGAACCAAAAGAGTTGCGGATCATTCTCCCTTCCAACGGACGTGTAACGCCTTTTTCTTGAGACAACAAAAGAGGTTAGACCTGAGGGCACCCTTCTATTTATTATCTTTCGTTTATTTTATTTATTTTGAAATATTATCGCATGAGAGTCTTTTGTGGCATGATGTGATTGTTGGATGAGCGGAATATGTGTTCCCTTTGTGGTATATAGGATGGAAACTCGGACGTAAATTCCGTAGCCGAATCCGAATGGACGATAGTGCGATTTGTACTCGGGATATAACGCCACGTATCACTTAAGAGACACGTATTTCATCTCATCCAAACTTGTATTTGAGCATGATATAGTTTATAGGTTATTTATTTATTATTTAAAGTATGATTTAGTTTAGTTTATTATTTATTTTCAAAGCATGATTACGTTATTTTTAGGCATGATATTTTATTTAGTTCATGTTTATGTTTGAATAGTTATTTGTTTATTTTGTTTTGATGGTTCAAAATGCTCATTGTGTGGTATTGTGTTTGTCGTTTAATGACTTACTTTCCAAGCATGCAAACATAGATTAGGAGTTACTTTTATGAATGCATATAAGATCTAGGTTATTCTTGAGCATATACGTTGAGTAGATTCGGTTAGTTTATTGCACAAATCATATCATCACAAGTGACATAAGTTAGGGACCATTTCGAACCCAACGGTTTGAGGTCTTCCCTTGCGAGGGGTGAGTACGGCCTTAAATCTTTGTCCCAGTTCACACTGGGTGGTGACTCCATGTTATTTCTCCGGTTTAGTTCCTCCGCGGACTATTCCGTACTCCCAACTAGGCTGCGAGCCTAGGACAGCATCGTCAACATTCTGTGTCCTACAGTAATAATGTAAAGATATTATCGGACGTGAAAAATCTGGCTAGCTAACCAATTCCAAATGAATGATTTGGGAGAGGCAAGTTATGTACTTCGGATCCAAATCTTTCGTGATTGCAAGAAACGACTGTTAGCAATGTATCAAGCAACCTATATCGACAAGATTCTTGTGCGATTTGTTATGCAGAATTCCAAAAAGGTAATTTACCTTCAGGCATGGAATTCATTTGTTTAAGGAATAGTCTCCTAAGACACCTCAATGAGTTAAGGATATGAGACTATATATCATATGCTTTAGCATTTGGAAGTCTTATGCATGCTATGTTATGCACGAGACCAGACATTTGTTTTGCAGTGGGAGTAGTCAGTAGATTTCAATCCAACCCAGGATTAGATCATTGGGTAGCGGTGAAACATATTCTCAAGTATCTTCGGAGAATGAGAAATTATATGCTTGTATATACAAGTCAAGATATGATTCTAAGAGGATATACAGACTCTGATTTTCAGACGGATGTTGATTCTAGGAAATCAACATCTGGATCAGTGTTCACCTTAGGTGGTGGAGCTATAGTATGGAGGAGCATTAAACAATCCTGCATTGCTGACTCCACCATAGAGGCTGAACATGTAGCAATTTTTGAAGTAGATAAAGAATAAGTATGGCTCTATAAGTTCTTGGTAGATCTGGAAGTTGTTCCAAATATTGGTAAAATGCTCACACATTATTTTGATAATAGTGGTGCAGTGGCGAACTCCAAAAAACCATGAAGCCACAAGAGGCGTAAGCATTTTGAGAGGAAATATCACCTCATCAGGGAGATAGTGCAAAGAGAAGATGTCGCTGTCACATAAATTCCATCCGCAGACAACTTGGCTGATCCGTTTACAAGGCCTTTATCGGTGAAAGTGTTTGAAGGTCACCTAAAGGGTTTAGGATTACATGACATGTCTCGTTTGCTCGAGTCCAAGTGGAAAATTGTTGGGTTTTATGTCCTAGAGCTTCATTTATTGTAAACATAATTGATTATTATTATAATAATAAATGCATTATTCATTTTATCAAAATTGTTTGATTTATATCGCATATTGTCCAATTGTCTTGTTTACCTTGATTACTATTGTACCTTCAGACTTAGTGTATGTTTGATGCACAAGAGGATTTAAGTCTGGAGTTAGTAATCTAAATAGTCCGTAGAGAGCAAACAAAAAGGGTACTTTGTTTCTGGTTTATCTATAGCTGCAGTCCATTCTATACTTGTATGACGACCTTGATCCGGGATCATTCATATAGTGATATGGTAATGGATAAACCTTGTATGATGATATTATATAGGACTGGACTCAGATAAATACGAATTTCTTTTAATATTTGTTAACTGAAGAAATTCATTTTATCTAATAGATGGTCATATATGGCTTCGATTTTAATCTTGAGTGTACTACAAACTCCTACATGACAGGCTATGTCTTTTGATTTACTATGGTGAGGTTGGTGTTGCATTCCCGGCCAATAACTACGTATTTTGGGGATATGGTTTGCTATGTAGCTGGGAACATTTTACATAGATATGGAATTCACTCCTTCTTATGAGAAGCAGAAGACTATCTTTTTAAGAGTTGATTCGGGACTTCAAAAATTTGAGTGCCCAACTTTTCTATTGCGAATAAAAAGTTTTATATTCATAATTGTTATGAATTAATTGTTCATTATAGAATCAATGGTACTTAAGAGATGAAATATTTAGATAGGTTTAACGGACTTTTGACCCGGCTCTATTTATGAGATATTCGTGAAGGGCTATATCCACATGAAATGACTATATCGATGGACATCGAAGATGTTCTGTTTTATTTAATCTATCTATGATAACGGGAGTTCAACTTCAAGTTTTTAGTGGAATAACGCGGAGTTAATAATTTGTAATATTTGATTAAAGAGTTTAATTAATATTTTGGAATTATTGGAGCTCGGAACCGTAGATCCATTTGGTCCTCGTGCTAGCTCGATTAGCTGTAGCAAACCTAATATAATTATATTTTCTAATTAAATGCTCATTTTATATTTGTATATTATTATTAAGATTAATAATACTTATTGTCACAAATGAAAAAACTTTGTTAAATTAGTTTAACTTAATATTTTCTATAATTCTTTGATTATGAGATAATTACTACAACATAATTGAAGGTAAATAAATCATTGTTTAGATATTGATTTTTATTTACCATTAGAGACAATACCATATGGCTTATCATGTCATCCAAGCAATTATGTCTATTAGGTGGCTTGTATACACCTAATATATTTGTCATGAGCTAATGCATTTTATGCTTTGATATGACCTCCACATTTATGTGTTTTCCATTGAAAGAAAACATTAGATGCTTAATGATAAATTCATTGTCTTTAACTTATCATTTCTTTTGCTTTGGTATGGTATTCACATTTTTCTATTGGCCATTGCAAGAAAGCATTAGATGCTTAACGACAAGGTTAGTCGGCTTGTGTAAGAGAATATAATCTCTACCATTTCTATCACTTCCTAAAGTTAACACTTTGCATTCATTCACACAATTATTGTGAGAAAGATTTGAGAGAAAATAGAGTGAATTCAAACATTCACAAGTGTTGTAAGAGTGTTTGAAATTCCAAATAGACAAACACCATTGTGACATCCTAAATCTCTAAATAGTTTAGAGGTTTAATCTTTGTGAGTGAAGCCCACACTTTGGTTTGTTGGTTTCGAGTGATAGTTCGGAAGATCGAGTGGTTGATCCAAGTGTTGGACATCAAAGGATTGATCTTGGCTACTAAAACAAAGGGAGAAGGCAAAGAAAATTTTAAAGGTCCATATCGGACCCGGTGCCACCATAAGCAACTTCTGCCATGCTAAGGAAAGTCGTTTCCTACAATTAGTTCTATGGTTATTGAATGAATATGATTTTTACTCGATATAATTCTTCTACGATTCCATCTTGATGGAATTGGTGAGTAGGAGATATCGACTCTTATATGATTTGATTCGCTTGTTATTGAGTGTTACCGAATTAGTTTCAATAGTCTTGGGGATATGCTCCAGAAACACTTGTTCATCCATTTAATTAAGTTTCCATTAGTTTCTACAGTTATGTATATGATATATACAAGTAGAGTATTCGAATCTTGAAATGTTTAAGATTTGAATCTTTCTTTTGTATAATGGTTATATAATTGAAAGTACTTGCTCCTAAGAGGTACGAGTGGAAGTTTATCATTTATTCTATTTAATATAATATTGTATTCTATTTGATAGAATATCATTTTTATGATCCCCAATAATGAAATTATTTTATTACTTAGTGTGTAACATCAGATGTTGACCATTGTAGAGAAGGCTTGGCTTATTGAAGTCAAATGTGAGATTGATAAACTATAAGTAGAACTACATAATTAATAAGATGAAACGACCCTTAGACTTCTTCCATATAAGTCCAATGGGATGTCAAAATCATTTACGAAGTATTTAATATTTAATGGTTCTATTGTTTTCTTATTGAATTAAATTATCCTATAACTTATAGTGGGAGTGATATTTGATATCGATTCCAGAAATTATCATTAAACCATAGATCTAAGATTGTTCATAGCTTTTACAATCAAGTTTAGAACTTGATTGAGCTTTCATTATGAATCATTCATAAAATATGGAAATGGTTTACGCAGTAAAAGTAAAGTGAGCTTATTAAAGGTTTGACCTTTAAAATATGACAATGAGCAAAGTTATACTCAGTAATTCATTGTAGATTCTGAGGAAACTTATCTCTAGTCGCACCAATTTAACAATTAAAGATCTGTTGGTTAATGTTGACATTAAACTGTGTATTTTAACTATGAATGGAAAGTAGCGTTTTTGAATGGTTTCTTCGGATAAGAGAATCGTAGTGATTTCGTTGTTTGAAAAGTTCATTCTAAAATGGCCCTAGAGTTTGTATTATGCTAAATTATAGTTTGGTATACTAGCTTAAAGAGCCTATTGTAGACTCAGATAAGCCTTCTGGAAATCTGTGTTCTCTAATTTTGATATTAGTCAGATTGTTCGATTTTATCAAAGCATAGAGAATACATATGAGATAGTAAGGTTAGTGCGAGTGTCCAAATTTATTTCTAGTATTTTACATCCTAATGACATTATCATTATACGGTAAAAGTGAGATGTTTATGAGGTAAAAGGTTTACTTGAGTCTTATTTTCTCCATGAAAACAGAGAGAGTGGTCTCTATTATATTCGATATAACAGTTTTATATATGATATAAAACTAAGAGACTTGAGAGATGCTCTCATTAGTCGTACATTAGATATAATCTAATAAAGGACACAGTGAGACTATCTGTGTGACAGTTAGTATAACTGTTTGACAGTTAATGTGTCTATTGTATATAGTATTCATCTTTCGTAAAAAGATGATTCCTTTGTTGAAAGAGAAATTAATTAGAATATCTAGTCAATCCCATGCATCATAAGACGATGGCATAATGAATACTATATTAAGTGCAATTTGAGATATCAATTTAATCGTAATTGATACGAGCTATTTTGATATGTTGAAGACTATATGATGGGACTTGAAGCATGTTCTTTATTATCTTTGAGATATTAAGAACGAGTTTCTTATTTATGGAGATAAAGTTCGCAACCATTATGGTCAGATTAGTTTTGAGTCGAATTATGACATTAGATAATCTACACCATAAAGACTCAGAAAAGATACAGTGGGAGTGTCACAGATGATTCTACAGTGAGAGTGGAATTAGTTGCAATTTATGAAGTATGGACTTAAGAAGTTGTATAGTGACCTTATAGAATAAAGTTTGATAATAGTGTCATGTTTGCGGTTGTTTACAAAGTATTTTGAATTTGATCTGTAAATACTTGGATAAATTAGTAGCTGAAGCACAATGTTAATGTGGCATTTGAGTCATATTGATGTAGAACTCAATTTCTACAAAAATATGAATGATGCTGGCTAAGGGAAACAATTGGGTTTGTTAGATAAACTCAATATGTTATAGCGGACCTACTTGTTGTTGCCTACTTCTTGAGCGCTAGGTGAAATCTTGAGGGCCATGAGTATATGATACACATTGAGATGTGTATATGATACAGTGGACTGGCACTAGAGCAAGTGGGAGAAATTGTTTGAGTTGTTGCTCAGAGCACCAATTCGGATCACATTTATGCATGATTCATGAATACGAGCAATACTTTTTTCCATAATATTACTTATTTATGGTTGCACCTCTTATATTTTATTATATATATTCGACCTAATTCATTAGATTGGAACTAAATCATGTTTAGTAATATATATATATATATATATATATATATATATATTGCACAATTACAACGTAGCTTGTAATTGACATTAGGAAGTGTCACTACTTGATATCTATTATCAAATAAAGTTCCTGGTCAAGACATAATGACACAGGTCGGTTAGTAAAAATATGCTGAGACCAGTACATGTCGTATATCGTGACTTGGTCAGATGGTTTATCCCAATGAACCATGAGTATTGGGAGACTCGTATAGACGTGTAGGTGTTTATTTGATAAACACTGAACGAATTATCGAAGATTACCTAATAGATGTTACACCAACGTCAGTATGAATCTTCTCAGTTGAGTAGTATAGTGATTCTTTGACTTGAGATACAATTGTGGATATATGAGTTATCCTCCACACTTAGATGACAGTCACGTCACCGATCTATTTAGAGAAGACCTCCACCTGTTCTTGGGTGTGGACTCATGCTCATGATATCCTGTGTGTATCAAGATATGATCCGTCAGTCTTGTGTACAGGGCATATGTATTCATTATAGTATTAGTAATCCGTTAAATCCATGGATTTGTGATACAATGTAGAAGTGAGTTCTAAGTTTTTTTTGTAAAATTGTTAGTAGAATCTTCGACGGAATTATACCTATAGATATTTGACGTTTATTTCTATGTCTCTGGAATAATCCGAATACATGTGACAGAAAGATTATATATATGTGATGACCTCGACCTGTATAGTTCAGCGAGTTTATCTGTGGTAGTCATAATTTACGAGTGGATAAATTATGAACACAAAATTGGATTTTGTGACGGATATGCCCGAACTTATAGAGTCTCACTAATAAAATAAACTCGTAGAGCACTAGGGAAACTTTTATGAATAATACTTATTATTTATAAATCGTTTAACGGTTAAACGAAAGATACATGCTTAATGGGCTTTTTCGTCATTTCTTAATTAATATGTATTTGTATTTAATATTTGATTTTATTAAATTCACATTAATTAAATGTCAAATTGTGATATTTGTCATATATCATTAATATATGTATTTAAGATATTTAAAGTAAATATAATATATATATTTGAGATATTTGTATTTAAATGATTATTTAATTGTTAAAAACTTAAAGTAATTAAAATTATAAAATATCTAAGTTGATATTTATTAAAGGAAATGATAAAAGTTTATAAGTTTGACTTTAACATTTATGATAAAGGTATCATTTTATCTTATTAAATATTTATTTGGAAAATTGAAAAATTTTGTTTTTAATTTTCCACCAAATTCGGTCATATACCCAAAGTATTTAAGAGTTTTGTTTTTCATTTTGCTTCACAAGTTCAAGCCTCCAAAATATAAACAAAAACAAGTTCAAGCCTCTAATTAAATTTTTTTTTTAAAATTCTTGTTAGCTATTTATTCAATTAAGTCTCAGGCCTAATCTTCTTCTTTTGCCATTAAAGCTCCTCCAGCAGCAGCATATATTGTGGTTCTCATTAGTCCAGAAAGTCCATTATATAAGGTTTGGATTTGTAGCCACTTTGCAATCTCATGGTAATGACATTTTCAGAGCAATTCCTTGTATCTCTCCTAATCTTCGCAGAGGGATTCTGAGTCATGTTGTACAAATGATGTGACATCATTCCTCAGCTTTGCTGTTCTGGTTGGGGGAAAATATTTTGCAAGGAATTTGGTGGCAAAAGTGTTCCAAGTTGTGATGGAACCTGCTGATATGGAATGTAGCCAAGTCTTAGCTCTGTCTTTCAAAGAATATGGGAACCCACATAGTCTCATTGCTTCTTCTGTCACTCGGTTGTAATTGAATGAGCTGCAAACTTCCAGGAATTTGTTGATGTGGGCATTAAGATCTTCAGTTACACTTCCCCCAAACTGAACTAATTGTTGTATCATCTGAATATATGTTTTGATGTAATATGTATTTGCTGGTAACGGAGGAAGTACAATGCATGATATGAAGCCGTCAACCACTGGAATTGTTCTGTCTCGAATGGGAATTTATGGTGAAACCTCCAAAGGTTAAGGTTCTTGATTGTTCATGTTGATCAGTGCTTCTTGGCATTCGCGCATTTCCCTTTTCAACTGTCTGATAGCTCTTTCAATTTCTGGGTCAAGCGGACGGATTTCAAAGCTTCTGCTCCTTCTCATGTATTGTCTGAGAACCTGAAACAAGAAAACAAAAATAATAAGTAAAAACAAATTAGAGACAAGTAAAGTATCTAACCCCAAAATTAATAATGAAAGATAAATAAGTCCCCGGCAACGGCGCCAAAAACTTGATCAGTGAAATCACACACGTAACACAAGCGCACGTATCACTCAAGTATTATAAAATGTATTGATCCCACTAGGACTTAATACCTAAGCTATTAATTTATTGAAGTTAAATGTCTACGAGAATCTAATTGATTGATTGTTGGTTGGATTGTGATGTTTATCTAAAACAAGTAAATAAAACAGTTCGAAAGTAAATTAAAGGAAAAATCAATATTATAAAGCTATCGATGGATGTGAATCCTTCCAATATCTTTTAAAGATGAAGTGATTATCTCATGTTTGTGCAATATATCAGTTTATTAACCTAGAACACGAAGTTATTTAGAAGCCTATTCTGATGGTCAAATACAAACACCCAAAGTAACTCAATTAACTATATTCCTATGTTAATTAAGAAACTCTGAATTCATTAAGTTTAAATTCCAATTATGGCTACCCCCGCCCGACATGTATATTCATATCCTGTAAGGAAATCTACCTAATAAACATTTACCCCAAGTTGAGATCGTGAGCTATTGAGTCTATGGCTAAAACCTAAAATCCATTTTCCAAGTTCATTTTAAGTTTACCAAATTAATCTTATTAATGGCCAGTTAAGAAGAAGCATTAAGACTACGACTCAATAAATAAACGAATATATTACCCAAGGCATAAAATAACGGTGATATTGGAATCCATCACAACTCTAGATAAGGTATTTAGTTATAACCCATATCTAGGACTATTAAAACTTAACTAAAGAAAATGACATAAAAAAAACTTGAATATTAATAGGTAAAATAAAAATGAAATAAAATGTTGGGGGTTAGAGGATCCACTTTTATTAGTTCTAATTTAGAAATCTCTCTTATTATAATATATAAATTTGCATGACAATACCAACCGACCATAAAGGCGGTATCCCATTAAGTCAGGTTTTAAGATAGTTTATATATTATAACTAAGAAAGATTAATCTAAATTATAATAATAAAAGCTTTACCTTTCACCCCAGCAGAAGGAAGTTACCCACTCATACTTTAAACTAAAATAAAGAAAGATCTATTACTTCAAATAAAAATTACATACAAGAAAACTGTAAAAAAAAATAAATAAATAAATAAACAAGATACAATCTTCTTAGTATTTTTAAGGAAATCCCTAGAAGAAAATATGATTATTTCAAATGAATTCGGCCTTAATTTATAGGTAAATTTTAGCTCTGCGCGTCACAACGCGTTGTTGATTCTGACACATGGCACGTGACTTTGACGAGATGATGACACGTGGCTATCGGTAGAATTATTGGCTCGGAGTCGCGACGTATGAAGTCTTACGCGTCGCGATGCTGACGCAAGGAATGATGCATGTCGGTAGAGTGAATTATTATACTGACGCAATGATGATGTAGGTGCTGATGTGGAACTGACGTGGTGATGATGAATGTCGGCAGCATAGTACCTGCTATGTATCGCGACGCAGAGGGTGTGCACGTCGCGATGCGAAATTCCAATTTTTCCCTTTTATCCATTTTTTTGTTGTTTTAGCTCCAAGTCGATTCCATTGAGTCCTGAAATCTTATTTATCTATAAAATACACAAAACATATTAAACTATTCACAGAACCCGAGAAACTAAATAAAATATTAAGTAAAATGGGCTGTAAATATTGATATATTTTCCGCTTATCACATGTCTTCTTCATCGTCTAGAGTATGGACTTCCTCAATTCTTCCATATGGCTCTACTTGGATTGCTGTCAGATTAGCAATATCATTGTTAAGTTATGTAACTGTTCTGCCATTATGTTCATGATTGTTTCCAACTAATCTACATGGGACCAATCGTTGCTGGCCATTTCTGAATTCGCTAACTATTTCTTGACTAATTTTCTTTCCTCTCTAACCCTACGCGGCATAATGATGGCTTCATCCACAAAGTGTTAGCGTGATATATGAGGAGTATGTATCCATGAGGTGTATGAAATGCATGAAATACAGGGCTTGTTCACGCAACATACATCTTTCTAACCTTATCTCTCCCGCACACACGGTAAGTCAATATATGCCTTAGGTTTGGCTTAAGTTGTATACCAACAGAGGTACTCAAACTCATTCTCTGTTATGCTAAAAGGGTAAACCATGTCTACTTCAGTTCTTCTCCATTTTTAAGAGATAAAGGCCGTTTATTTATAAAATCACTAAAACCTAATATGAGGATGGTGCCATTTTTTAAAGATGATGAATAGGAAATTTGGTAATCATGGTTTTGAGGATGGGCCTGTTGGTTTCTAATTAGGTCTCAAGATCATTAAAAGCATGAAAATAATGTGTGAATACATCAAAGGAGATAGCGGAATACTCACATCGATCGGTTGAGACGATTTGATGAAGAATAAAAATGAAATTTCCACCTCCAAGGGGCGCCAAACTACAGTAGTCCACTGCCTTCTATTTTCAGTTTTGGCTCATCATTTTGAGCTTTGAATCTTCGTCGTTTGATTCCCGGCTCGTGGGTGAGTTTCCCTAACACCTTCGTATGCCTCTAAGGGGTGTGCTAGCACTTGGATCTTGCCACAAAACCCTCAAAATTGGCTTCCCTTGCTAGGCAATTTCAGGCAGAACATGGAGCATTTTTCAGCCCTTTTGGGCGTGAAAATGAGAGAGAAAAGGATGAAGAAGAGAAATGTGTAAGTTGTTCGAAAAATGTAAAACATATTATATATAACAATTTACCAAAATATATTAAAGGTATATACACTTATTTGTCTTTCAAAAAGTCAAATATATTATATATAACAATTTATTTCCACCATGCTTTCAAAAAGCACTTTACAACAACTTCAATCAACTATTCACATCAAGTCACTTTAATAAAAGTGACTATATGTCAAGTCACATCACTCAAAGTGACAAGTGATTTGACGATTGATGCAACTAGTGATTTGACGCTTGATGTGACTTGCGTGCCGCACTCGAATTCGAAATGCGAATGCGCTCGCAATCACTCTTGGGCTCGGGTTCGTTAATTTCTAATTAGCGAATTTTCCGTCGCGTCGTTATTAAATGATTACGCCTAGCGAATTCACTATTCACGTCGCTAACGAATTAATTCTAAATTAACTCGTTCGCCCGAATTAAAAACCAATTTCAATTCCGCGTCGAAATCCAATTTCGTTTAATATATCGAATATATTGATTTACCCGATTAATTCCAAATTAATCATTTTCTATCTTTAGACGATATTTTATCCCAGATAAAATATCTCCGTAATTAATCCCAGATTAATTTTCTCTCTTAACCAATTAATCCCATATTAATAAAGTGCGAGTCATAAATCATCGGTGAATCTTCGGGAAGCGACCCATGAGATCCCCGGATATGTTGGCAGTAAATTCGGTCGTCAGACTATCCGAACACGTAAGTACCTCGTACTACGTTTTTACCGATTTACAAGACAAGGTTGGCCTCTAGCAAAGCGCCATGCCTACCCAATTCTCCGGAAATATCCTTACAGGAATAAAGGATCTGTATCAGGCATAGTATACGTGGTATTGTGTATTTCTGTCCAGTAACGGATAATCACGTGCTAGCCCTAGGGCTGGAATTGTGACTGCCCCGTACGAAGCACTTATCGGATGTCTGGTAACTAGTCTCTATAATCGGATATACATGACCTAGTCATAATATCCCGATGGTCGTGCAGCACTTAAGAGCACTAATACCGTATCCAGTGTGACATCATCTCCACTATGACCGGAGTGATACTTCCGTCTTGACATCACACCCAATACTCTACGATTCTCAATACACCCAGCATTAGCGTACACAGAACCGGTTAAAGTCCTGGATGACCACAACCAAAGTATATTGATTGTCGTAAGTATTAGCGGTGCAAATCTCAGGTTAAGACCAAATACACCTACCCTGATGTCGGACTCCCATAGACACACAGTCATACTACCAATGGGATTCCGAGGGGGTCTATCAAGAGCGAAGCTGTTTCCCGTACCATCAGTGAAACACAACCTCCTATCACACTTGCATAAGTATCCAATACTTAAATATATGAGAACTATGCCGTTGTGCTCTCACAACGTGCACAAGTGTAATACTAGTCTTTTACGTATTTATCGATGTCCAATCTCGAAAATACTCTGACTATGGATATTTAACGATTTATCCTTCGTGGATTGATACTGTCTCATATCATTCTCAATCCAGGAACAAATCATAAGGACCTCTCATCATTTATACATCTAGGTGATCTAATCACAAATGATAAGAGTGCAATCCCCTTTGTCACATGGTTAATTTGTACAACAACACCATGATCTGTACAAATAGTGACGCTATGGGTCATAACTGTCCAACAATCTCCCACTGGCCTATAGCCAGTCACTCGAGTGCTTGACACCCGAACTATGTACGGTTGGCTCAAATTGCTGAGGAAAGCTTTCGTCAGCGGATTTGCATGATTATCGTCTGATGCGATTTATACGATCATCACATCGCCACGATGTATGATCCGAACGAATCAGATGAATATCGAAGTATGATCTGGATCGTCGATGAGACCATTAATTCTTTAGCCTGTGCTGACGCCTAGCTCAGCTGCTAACAGAACTGTATCTAATCTAATTAGATATTTTATTGACCCGATGGCTTCTATTGCTGCCTCAGCTGCAGCAATTAATCCGCATTTGTTGTTTATCCGGCAACAGTATCTTACTTGGAAGATTTCCAGCTCACTGTTCCGTTATTCAAACTTTATAGTATCGTTTGTGACTTATAGTCATTTTTATCGGTTTAGGAAACTTGCAACAGTGATCCCAGTCACTTCAAGTTCTCCTTCTCCACAGCTTAAGACAGTATCCTTAGATCTCTAAGATTCTAAAGGATGTTCTTAACATCAATCCAGTGACTATCACTTGGATTGGTCTGATTGTGAATCCATATGCTCAAAGCATATGAGACACCAGGTCACGTACATTATTCAATGTACGAGTTCTCGCAGCGTTTTAACAATTTAATATATCCCAGTAGATCTTTATTCCTAAAATAAAGGTTGTTTCTCTCAAGAATTCTATGGAGAATTTTCTCGAAAGCCAAGCTTTCACCGATTGTCTTATGGGAATATCATTTCCAAGAAATGACATGTATATTATCATTATATTATGCAAGACATTCATTGTCAGTGCGCTCCCACTAACTTCCTTATATACACAAGAATCATTTTCGTTTTGAATTCAATCATACACCATTATGATTACATCAAAACGTTAGTTCCAAGAACCTAATGCTTGCTTCAATCCAAACATGGATCGAATAACCTACAAACCTTGTTTGCTGGTTTTAGTAATACAAAATCGTCAGGATGTTATAAACATCCTCCAAAAGGTTTCCGTTTAAGGAAAGCGATTTTGATCTTTAACTGACACATTTCATAAATGAAACGTGCAGCTACAACAAGCATTATCCAAATGGATTTTCCATGGCAACAAGTAAAAGGTTGAACCGTAATCAACACAATGTTGATAACGATACCTTTCCGCTACAAGCATAGCTTTGTACGTTGGTATATTGCCTTCCATGTATGTCTTCCTTGACGACTTATACAGTACCAATAGGCACAATGTCTTACAGTACATCAACTAGTATCTAAACATAGTTATTTTACATGGAATCCATTTCGGACTCATGGCGCTTTACCATGATGGGAGTCGATACCTTGTATCACTTCCTCATTCGTAGTCGGTTGGTATACCTCAACAAGATTGACATCTTTATGAGGTGAGATCAGAAACCCATACCCCAGGTTGTTTTCTGATTCTCTTCGATCTACGTTGTTCTTGTGTATTCGAAGATTAATGGTACAGATTCATCCTTGATGAACTGTATGTGTTCCATTAAAGACTTCGTGCCTTGAACAGTATCACTCCGATTTTCATCGAGTTATACCATCCTCTCACTTACCACTACATATCGGTAATCCTCTAAGGAAGACCACATGGCGAGCAACAATTATAATTGTTCTCTAGTGAGATGTATAAGTACAATACTTATGGTATCCCTAGGATCACCTACAATTGGCACTTATCCAATTTGGGTTTTAGTTTGGTATCATCCAAACATATGCCCAGCATACCCAAATCTACAAGAATGTGAAACCCAGTTTCTTTCCCGTTCATATCTAGTATGAAATCTGTCAAATAGATTTTAATGGAACCTTATTCTAAATAAGTTCTGCACTGTTTATGTTTATCCGTTGAAGGAAATGGTAGCTTAGAGCGACTTATGATTAACCTTATCATGTCTAACAAAATTCAGTTTATCCTTTTCGGACACATCGTTATATTGACGTGTTCCGAGAGGAGTCCTCATTTGAAAGAATATCATACTCTTTCAAATATATTAGAAACTTATTGCTTAAGTATTTTCTATTACGGTCTTACCGTGACGTTTTAATACTTTAGCCGATCAGTTTGTCTATTTCGTGTCGAAACTTTAAAAGTTTTCGATTTGTGTTCTAGAAGAACACATAACCATAATGCGATGCCACATCTGTATAGGTCACGAAATATTCATGTCCACATCTAGCCTAGCTAGACATGGGCCCACTTGCTTCACTATGAACTAGGGCTAACAGGTCGGTGGCATTTACACTTTTACCAAGTAAATAGTGTTTTAGGCACTTTGCCCAATAAACTAGATTCGTAGACTTTATTTGATTGGAATCAAATCAGTCCTAGTACCCACTCTTCAAAAGTACGGATATACGATTCTTATTTGATTGTGTCCCAGACAACAACGCCACAATTAGTTTCATCTGATCAAATCAGTTTGAGCTATTTATTTGTCATGTTATATGTTTGAGATATTATTTATATTTAAAATATAAATATTGTTATTCATATCTAATGTGTTTATCTCAATATCATCTTTATGTAATAAAACACTTTGTGTCTTAGAACATAAAGGTTCACCCGCATCGGGTTAAACACTGATATAGAGATAATGTATCTAGTCAAACTAGTTACATTATAACAGTTTCCTAATTTAAGTACATACCCGAAGGTAGTTCATAAACTTAGGTATCTACGGTTAAAATAGCGACTTACGTCTCGTTTCCCATTCACAGATTAATCTCAACTGAAGTCAATATCCTACTCACAGCAGATACTACACATCAATACATATTTATGTACCACACTAAGTATTTTAAAATCTAATTTTAATACTAGTAGTGAACATAATTTTGACAAACATATTTAAAATCATAGCCTTGCCCTTTCTTTAATTCCTTCATGTCTGCTTTGTCCAAATGTCAATCACGCTTACGCGATCCCGTTTGCCACATTTAAGCAGACATTTTAGGATATGTCTTTTATCTTCCCAGAGGATTATAATGATTTTGCCTTTTCCCTTTTTCAATATTTTAGAAGCTTTTGGCCTAGCCTCGGCCTTCTAGAATATCGAAGTAAGGTGCGCCTTGCGCTACTTGCCTAATTGCAAAGTTTGACTTTATCTCCTTGAGAATAGTCATTAACTCTCTAAGAGTTATTATTACAATTTTAGTACTTCTAAAATCTAAGTATAGATTTATGAAGATCCTTCAATTTCAGTATCATACTTTGAGGATCTAATCCTTAGTTCTGATTCAGAAATTAAGGAATCTACTGTGACAAGCTTAATGGATTAAGCACTAAAGTTATCATTGCACGATCTTCCGAAGATTATGCTCGATTATTTGCTTGACTCCGAACTTAGGCTTAATATATTATTTTATCAAATAAAATAACTTATTATTTTCCAGGACCATCCTGAAATTATTCCCAATTTGAAAATTAAACCATTTAAATACATTTTCCCTATGATTATGTATTAAACGTCAATCTTTCAATTACATCTTGATTTTAATAGTCCAACTATTTAATCAACGATTTTGGTACTATTTATTATAATGATTACAATAGTCCAACTATTTAATCAACTATAATTTTAATAGATTAATATCAATTATATTGATTACTATAATCTAATTATAAAATCAACTATAAATGAATAGTTTGAATATAGTCCAACTATTTATTAAAACAATATTTAAACATTAGTCCAACTAACATTTAATTTTGAACGAATGATATTTGTTTGAGCGTGTATGGCAAGTAATTAAATGAGTATTGCAAATTCAATACTTGCCTCCCACTATTTTTCGGCGAGCCTCTAACCCTCTGTCGAGTACTCGAGAAACCGTGTTTCTTAGTGGGCTAGGATCCCGTTAAATGTCACACAATCTTGAATTTGGCCAACAAATTGTATGATAATTAACTAGGTAGATCTCTAAGATCAATTGGATCCAATCCAATTCCTAGATCCGGTAGGTGGACATCCAAGTCTGAAACATATATCTTATATATGCCTACATATCCAATATGTAGCCTAAACTTTTTCCTCTGAATCAACTAGGTTTTGGCTTTGGCATAACAAACCTAATGATCCCAGTCAAGTGCGACCCATTGACCATGGAAAGCTTCGTAATCAATGTCGAGTGACAAGAAGTGGTCTTGACTTTGGCCAACAAACCACAACTTGGACAAGACACCGATATGGAACAAAACTCTCGTGATTCAAACACATCTTCGACGGACAAAGGGCTTGACTTTAGCCAACAACCCAATGCCAGTCTCGGATCTTGAGTAAGAATCACTCAATGGAAGGAAAAACACTTGATATAAAGTGAGGGTTTTTCGCGTGCAAATTGGCTACCAATTTATTATCTTTGTTAAGGTCTCATCATTATACACCCTTAAACATGCATTCTAAATACATAATAAAGCGAGTATGATATAAAATAATAATGATATACGGATGGATACTTAACACATTGATCCTAGATCAAATCTATCCATTTCTCTCTCAAACTAGCACTTGTATTACTTCTACCCGTTACACTACACTTCTAAAGAAACCTCATTTACATTGAGGGGAATAGGTGAGAAGAGAATACAAAGAATAGGATGTGATAAGGCTGGACACGCAGGTCCAATTTAATAAATCGAATTTATTACAACAATTTCCAAAATTGCCCCACCCGACTAATATCCATCCGATATACATTATTCATTCATCACAACCATGTATTCACACAAGCATGTTATCAATCAATCAATCTAATCAAATTAATTAATCTGATAATTAGTGATCATCCAATGTTCAAACAACGATTTGATTTTGCTCGAGTCAAACTCGTTTTTGCGAATAAGTACCCAAAGTACGAATTCTCGAATTAAATTAAACTACGTCATTAAATCCAATTTAATTTGCATTCAATTCTAATTCGTTATTTAATTCCAAATTAATTATTACACTTTAATAATAAACCTTTTACGACTTAAATTCCAAATTTAATCGTAACGCGTCTCAAAGACCGATTAACGTCCAATGTCAATTCAATTAAAGTCCAACGGGCTTTTAATTGATTTCTTAAGGCGTGGACTTTTGGTCAACTCAGGTCAAACCGAATAACCAAAATCCAATCCGGGATTTACCCCATAAGCCCATAAATCAATCTTGGCCCATTAGGCCCAATTAAACTTTAAAGGTTCTTTAACTCGCATTTGGGCTTAACGGAAGTGGTTTTGGGTCCAATTGGATCCAATCCATTTGGCCTAAACCCAACTTTGTACAACAAAGCCCAACAAGCCCAATTACAACTTTAAAAGTCTAATTTCCAAAATTAGGCCCAAATAATTAAATTACCAAATTCCAAATCTCCAATTTAATTACATAAAGTGTTCAACACAATTAATTCTCCAATTAACATTTCTAAAACATCAATTAGCCTAATTAATTATGTTCATCATCATTATCACATGTCCAACACATTGATGAAAAATCAAACCCAATTTCATGCTTTAAAGTCTCGGTAATTTGGAGATTTTATGTCCGATTCGAATTCAATCCAATTAATTACATAATCGACATTAAATCATATACCCGTATGATTTCCAACACATCCAATGTCCAAAAAATCAAAATTCCAAGACTTAATAGGGCTAAGGCATTCGGCCAACACATTCAATTGGGGAAAAATGATCCAATCACATTTTCATGAAATTGATCCAATCAATCTTCAATTCAACCACATTTAAGCATACTTATTCATCCAATTTCATAAAATCATGCTCAAATTCAAAATACCCAAATTTTAAGCCCTAAACTTTCATGTTCAAACCTAGGCTCTTGATGCCATTGTTGGTTTCTAATTAGGTCCCAAGATCATTACAAGCATGAAAATAATGTGTGAATACATCAAAGGAGATAGCGGAATACTCACATCGATCGGTTGAGACGATTTGATGAAGAACAAAAATGAAATTTCCACCTCCAAGGGGCGCCAAACTCCAGCAGTCTATTACCTTCTATTTTCAGTTTTGGTTCAACATTTTGAGCTTTTTTTAGTGATAGTTTCTTAGTTTAAGAAGGAAACAATCTCCTTTAAAATGAAAATTGATAATGATGGAAGGTGGTAATAAGGAAAATGATAATTGGGAAAAATATTTAAGAAGGAAAGAATCTGGTTATATGGAAATTGGCTAAGAAGGAAAGAGATTGAGTACTTCTGCAAAACTAAAAGCATGACGCATATCCAGTCGGATGTGTAGGTATGTCCTGCCAGAGGTGATAATTATATCCGGATGGATGTAATAGTTTATATCTGTCCGGATGTAGATGATTTCTCTCACCATTTAAACCTTACAATCCCACTAAACTTCTAGAAAAATGCATTTACAAGAGACTCATCATCGGGCCATATAAAAATACAATGCCTACAGTCACCCCCACTTTGGTAGGCTTGTACAGTTTGTGATAGTGACAACTCTATCAAAGTTATACATGTAGTTTTACTTGCCCGGCTTGTCTGAGGTTTGCTTGAATTACCTAGATTTTGTAACAGTTGGTTGATGTGTGATGGTGCTTTGGTCCATCTTAGGCGTTCTGGATTGCCTTATTGATTTGAGCGGTATTTGGATTCACTAGAGAATTCTTCTTACAGGAGATGACATTTTGGTCCATTTGAGATGTTTGAAGTCTCTTATTATCTTGAGACATTTTAACCTGCTCGGGAGTTCTTCTTTCGGGTGATGTCATTTTGACCTAATTGGGATGTTCTGGGTTAACTTATCGACTTGAGGCATTTTGATCTGCTCGGTAGTTTTTCTTCCGGATGATGGCATTTTGATCCAACTATGATGCTCTCAAGTGCCTTTTGTCCCATCTGTTTCCTTTTTTGGTGGCGTTTTCATCCATCTCATGGCCTTTTGTTCCATCTAGTAGATATTTTGGTGGCATTTTGATCCGTTTGATGATCTTTTGTTCTATATTTTTTCTGGCTTTTTGATCCATGTGATGGGCTTTTCCTCCATCTGCTTCTGTATGATAGGATTTTCTTCCAACTTCTTTCTTTCTTTTTTGGTGGCATTTTAATCCATCTGATGGCTTTTTTTTCCATTTGTTTTCTTATTTGGTCTGTGTGATGGGTGCTTCTGGGTGATGGGCCTTTCGTCCATCAATTTTCTAATTTGATGACCTTTCGATTCATCTGAATATGATCTGATGACCTTTTGATTCATCTGTTCCTAATCTAATGACCTTTTGATTCATCTACTTCTAATCTGATGACCTTTTGATTTATATGTTACTGATCTGATGACCTTTTTATTCACCTGCCTCTTTCGATGATGAGATGTCTTGATCTATTTTATATTATAGGAATTTCAAAACCTAACTACGCGACTTTAGCCATAATGTCTGAGTGGTCCTCGTCCCCAGTACCTTCCTCCGAGTGGGCTTTACCCCTAGTAATTTCTTTTGAATCCCTTTTGCCATCAGTATTCATGTTTTAGGCAAGCCTCACCCTTTATGTCTCATCTTTCTGAATGTTGGGTGCTCCGTATCTTGTAGGTTTTAACACTTGGTTGCAATTGAGATTTATGCATCTTGTTTCGTTTGGAGGCTTGTTTTGTTCAAATTTCCTGCCAAATAAAAGTTATCCATATTTATGTATGTATACATGTATGCAAATAATCTTTAGTAGCATATCCGTTCTTCGGATTATAGGAGGTCGCGGGGCTTTTCTACTGAGGTTTCATATGGTTCTGTCTTACTTTATGCCTAGGCTATCCTTAGGGGTTCCCCATATCATTTTTGCTTTCCAAATTCCTTTGATCATATAATGACTCTTCGAATGTTCTCAAAAATTTCCTCTTTCTGCAATCATGTCTCTTTCCAAGGCATGAGTATGTCTAAATTCAAAATTCCATTTCAACAAAGGTTTCACATTTCGAAGGTTTTACCTTTCGAATGCTTCTCCATGTGTTTATGTGATTCTTCCATAAATAATTACATGCAACCCAGATTGGTTTATACTGGCACTAAATGTAGATTAGTGCTGACACTTTAGTTCATTCTATCATTTCTCTAGCTAAGGAGATCTAATACATAGTTAAGAATTAATAAAATTTTAGAATTTTCAAAGAGTTCCATATATATGACTTATCATGGCTTTCTTAAGTCTGCAAATTGCCTTTTGGCGCAAAGACTGGACATTTGTGATGCGAGCCCCTGGTTACTCAACAATTTCACCAACTCAAGTTGCTTTATATACTCAATATTTGAGTTGTCGTTTAACGTAAAAGTAGTCGTGGAGGTTCACAATACTCCCGAATACTAAACAATCCAAACAACGAAGTAGATTTTATAGGATTCACCTTTTTTATATTTATTTTTTATTTTTGTGTCAACTCATTAACCTAATGTCATCTTGGCCTTAACTTTGGAAGGGAATCAAATGAAGGTCAAATGTTCATATATCTCTACAAATGTGCCAATATAAATTTTTTCTAAGTGTGTTTTGCAATTCTAAGTTCAAGTTTTAGTGTATAATTTTTGTAGATAACATTCTGCTTGTGATTCTAAAGTTTAAAACGTCTTTCCAAATTTAGACATACTCATTTTTATTAAAAGACTGAAGATTTTACAAATCCAAATTTATTTTATCATTGAATAAAAAGAGTCATACATGACACAAAGAAATATGCAAATGCAAAATCCGTTTTGCATTTGGCTACTGCATGGTCGAGGCTTGTTCAGGATCGGGTATTTTACTAGCATCGATCAGGTTCGAGATCTCATGCCTAATTTAGGTACATATTTCTCACTCATGTCTTGGAAACTGGTAGAAGTAACAGTATAGGGTTGGTTCAAGTTTATTTAGCAGCGGGTCTGGCATGGGTTTTGGATCTAAAGGCTTCAACAGACCTTATTTCTTAAGCTTACCAAAATCTTGGACATTGTGTAGGAATGAAGCAGGATTTCCCGCTATGCCTATATGTAGGAGTGAAGTAGGATTTCTTGCTATGCCTATGACGTCGGTGATCACGACACTACTGAGCTCGTAGCTCATAGAGAGTACAATTAGCTCACATGGGATTAATCAGAGAATTAACTTATCGTCACCCAGTATAAGATATTGGGAATGATTTAATGCTGCACTACATCCCTCGCAAGGTTGACCTTAAACTCGTTTTGGTTTGAAATAGTCTCTTATTTATGCCAGTATAGTATAAAGATTTGAAAAGAGATATTATCATGTCTTTTAATGCAAATATCATGTAAAATAATTGAAAGCACATAAAATCCCTAACATAAAAATAAGAGCAATAAATAATATCCATAAGGCAGTACAATTGATAATATAAAAACAATGAAATTAGCTATGGTTGGCTGGACATGGGCATGTCTGGTCGGATATATATATTCTAACAAGTATATCCGGCCGGACTTACTGGGAACCTGGCCAGATGTGCAGTGTAATCCAGAATCATAAAGCGTATGCAATAATGAGAAAAATATAAAGAACAATGAAAGGCAATAAACAAGGTAGTAATCATGCTAAATAATAATTATCACGACCCCCTCCCTAGAGCAGGCCCAACCCTAGAAAGGGCTCCGCGACCACTTCAGCTCAACACCTATATGTCATGCAACTGAACCAAAAGTTCACAAAGAAAAAATAATATTTCATAAAATGCAATCCAATAAATCCAAATAAAATTTTACACCAAAAGTGTCTGAAAACATGAAAGTTGTCATAAATATCCTATCTCAAAAACCAAAAGAAATATCTGGACCAACACGACTGACGGCTGTGGTAAACGAGTCAAATCTTGGTACTGATACTACTACTGTTGCGCTGACGAACTACCTGGTGTTTGGAAATGGGGGTGAGCTTAAAGATCTTAGTGAATAAAAAACACTCATACTCAACATGACCTCACTAACAATATATATATATATATATATATATATATATATATATATATATATATATAATATATATATATATATATATATATAATAAAACAACAATTAATATGTAAAAGCAAACTTAGTCAAAATATACTCACAACAACACATCTCAATCGAATAATGTTTGCAATCCGGATTCGGTATAATAATGGATTGAAACCATTGGGAGAATCTCTCACTTACCCCCAAGGTTTCCCACCATATAATCTCGTATAAATGTGCAAGAGGGGGATTGAACCACACGTCTCTGCTAATCTCGCATAATCTCACATAATCTCGCATATCCGACCATTATCATACTAAATCTGACAGCATAACAACAATCTCACATAGCATCCAATACAACATGTCTAATCACATTTCATCCATCAACTCATCTCAAAATCATATAATACTCAAATAATTCGATTCATAGTACAAGCATACAATTTATACCTAAAATTTGTATTCACAATTTATGTTCTCATGCTATTGATTTTTCAATCAATTTTCTAACACACACACACATATATTATATTACGTAAACTAAGATATCAAACATCAATCAACAAACATTTATGTTAAGGAATCATCGTACTTTGTACTTACCTCAATCCACGTAAAACTCTCTATATCTATATGTCCTCGCTAAAATCTGAAAAAAATAAAATTACGATTAGGTCCCTATATTTTACTAAAATTATGATTTTCCCCCTAAATTTTTAAATTTTATAGTTTAACCTCAATACTCTCCAATATAATCAATTTAGTCCCCAAACTTCTCATTTATCACCTATTACTTACTAGTAATCAGAATTCATACATTTAGGTCCCTAAACATGCTAAATTACGAATAAGTCCAAAACTCTCAAAATCTTACCAATACACCCCTAAAACTGTAAAATATAACATACCGAGCTCCAACGACTTCAAAATTTCAGAATGAGGTGATCAACGGATAGAACACGTCACTAGGATCATAACGACAGTGGTGGTAATGGCGGATGCTCGGTAGTCACCGACGAATGATCGAACGATATTAATTTTTGTTCTTAGCTCGTTTCACAACAACCGAAGGTTCGAATTGAGAAAATGAGGTGTCTAACCCACGTATCTTAACGAGGGAAAGATTTTGGTTTGGAGGTGTAGGGAACGCAAGGCAGCGCATCGGCTCATGGAGAGACGATATGGCGGCGCGTAGGAGCGCGTGCGGCAGCTTCAGGTGGTCGGACCACCGATGTTGGCTTCATCTCGGCGAGAGGATTCTCCAGGAGTGGTCACTCACTGCAAAAAGTGACTAGAAGACGACGAACAAGGCTTTTCTCTCTCCTACCCATATTTTCTCTCTCTACTGATTTTGTGTTTTCTCTCTCTATGAATCTTTTTTCTCTTCTTACTATTTACTGGTCTCTGAAAATTCAATATACTTTCACTCTCAATTGATTCACAACAAACAACATACTAAACGAATAATTTAGGAATAGTTGTTGCTTGAATAGGGAAGTTGTTGAGTTTTATTAGGATATGTGTGTATGTGGTTGTTGGATTTGGGGGGGAAGTGTAAATCAACAATTAGAATTTAAATAGGAAAAGGAAAATAAGAGACTTAGTCTCACAATCTACACACCTTATAAAAATTTCATCCTCGAAATTTCTCAATCCTCAAATAACTCTGGATATTTCTATCTCATGTCTTGTTCCACTTCTCAAGTCACCTCTTAGATGTGATTATTAGTCCAAATGACTTTTACTAGGGTGATATGTCTGGATCTCAACTCTTGGACTTTCCGCTCTAAAATCTTCAAGAGCTTTTCTTCATAAGCCATATCCTCACTCAATTCTACCGGTTGGCTCTCTAAGATGTTAGTAGGATCCAGTACATATTTCTTTAGACTGACATATGAAACATGTTGTGAATCCTTTCTAATTTCGGTGGTAATGCCAAACGTTATGCCACTTTACCCACTCTCTCCAATATCTTGTAAGGACCAATATAGCGAGATGCTAACTTTCTTTTCCAGCCAAATCTCAATACTAACTTCCAATGTGAGACTTTGAAGAAGACTTTATCCCCCACTTGAAACTTAAGGTCATTTCTTCTTTCATCAGCATAACTTTTCTATCGACTCTGCACCGCCAACAGTCTGATCCTCTCAGATGTCATATCTACCAAATATGAACCATACATATCTACCAAATATGAACCATAAATCTATCTATCTCTAACCTCACCCCAACAAACAGGAGTCCTGCACCTCTTCCTATACAATGCCTCAAATTGAGCCATACCGTTACTCATCTGGAAGCTGTTGTTGTAGGCAAACTCTATAAGATGTAAATGACCATCGCATCCTCCAGCAAAAGTCAATACACACGATCTCAGTAGGTCTCAATTCTACATACGCTGTTTTTTGGGGTTCTTAAATCATCGAATTTTTTTTATCGATTTTTTTTTTCTTTTTTCTCTATATTCTTTATCATGCAATGACTCTTCACATGTTCTCATAAGATTTTTTTTTATCAAATTTCCATCTCTTTCTAAAATGTGAGCATTGTCTATTCAAAAATCAGTTCTAATGAAGGTTTCACCTTTCGAATGCTTCTCTGTGTATTTGTGATTCTTTTACAAAGAACTGTTTATGACCCAAATTGGTTTGTGTTGTTGCTAAGTTTAGATTAGGGTAGACACTCTAGTTTATTTTATCATTTTCTTTGTCTAGATAAGCTAACACCTAATTAAGGACCAATAAGATTACATGATTTCTTAAAAAATTATTTCATGTAAGGTTTATTTTCATCCATAGCTTCTTTAAGTCATCAAATTACCTTTTGAGCCAAAGACTTCACATTTGCGATGCGAGCCTCTAGTTACTCACCAATTTCACCAACTCAAGTTGCTTTTCATACTAAATATTTGAATTGTCATTTGACGCAAAAGTACTCGTGGGGTTCATTATACTCCTGGTTACTAAACACTTCGAACAACATAGTAGATTTTTATGGGACCATTTCCTCTTCTTCTTTTTTTTCCTTTTTCTTCTTTTTCCATCTTTTTTCTTTTTTCTCTTTTCCCTTTTTGCTTTTTTGTTTACAGTATCTTTTTAAATTTGTATCATCTTAGACTTGTGAGTGTCAAGTGTTTTGAGCATCTCCACTAGTTGTGCCCGCATAAATTTTTTCTAGGTGTGTTTTATAATCTAAAAGCATGTCTTAATGCATAATTTTTAGATGGAATTCAGCGAGTGATTTCAGAGTTTGAAGAATTATTTGAAGAATTTAGACATGTTCATTTTTCAAGAGACAAAATATTCTTTAGAAACTGATTTTATTATCCTCGAACATTTAGAAAAATTCATTATATGATGGTAAGAAAGATTTAAATGCAATCCGATGATTTAGAATCCGGCCATTTCAGGTTTTTTCAGATCAAGCATTTTGCCCTCGTCAATCAGATTCTATTTACTTCTACTATTTTCGTGTTTCATGCCTCCTCATTAAGGCATGGTAATATTTCTTTTCAAACCTGGATATTATACTGGCATCAGTAAGGGACCATTCCAAATCCAATAGGATTTAAGGTAAGACATTGAGAGAGGTGTAGTACGACCTTAAATTATTTTATGTGCCTTATACTAGGTGGTAACTCATTTATTCTCTAGTTTGACCCACTGTGAGGCTATCCGTACTCTATATAGGCTGCGAGTTGAACAACATCGTGACATAGCGGTAAATCCCGTTTCACTCATACAGATGGCGATTCTATTAGAGATATAAAATCGGTCCCCGAAAAAATACCTTGTAATATTCATTGCAAGACTGAGGTGAATCATGCCTTCATTCTTTTTGCATACACTTGGTAGATTTTCTATGTGATGATATGAGGTATATAAAAGGCGTGTCCATTGTTCATTTGATCATTGGGTGGGGAGACCTGGTTACTGAAAACCTTTTTGCCAATGAGAGCCTAAGCCTGACCTTGGATAAGCCCAAATATAAGCCAATAGTTGTTTTCCCCTATGAATAAACCTTCATGTTGGTTGTGTTTGGGCCCTAACTACTTGAAGTTGATTGATCCTCTTACCATGGGACGTAAACTTATTAGGCTTTTTCAACTGGATAAAGTTTGCATTCCAAGATATTTGGGTCAATTACTTCGAAATGTCTATGGGCCATTTTGTATGATAATCTTGTTAGGCCTAGAGTATTTGGTCAAAGTTCAAATGGGAAAAACCAAAAGGTATGCCTCGCCTTGGCCCACTTGGAAGTCCTTAAATATTTCATGGCCCTGTTGGACAGTTATGACCCATAGCGTCACTATTTGTACAGATCATGGTGTTGTTGTACAAATTAACCATGTGACAAAGGAGATTGCACTCTTATCATTTGTGATTAGATCACCTAGATGTATAAATGATGAGAGGTCCTTATGATTTGTTCCTGGATTGAGAATGATATGAGACAGTATCAATCCACGAAGGATAAATCGTTAAATATCCCTAGTCATAGTATTATCGAGATTGGACATCGATAAATACGTAAAAGACTAGTATTGCACTTGTGCGCGTTGTGAGAGCACAACGACATAGTTCTCATATATTTAAGTATTGGATACTTTTGCAAGCACGATAGGAGGTTATGTTTCACCGATGGTATGGGAAACAGCTTCGCTCTGGATAGACCCCTTCGGAATCCCATTGGTAGTATGACTGTGTGTCTATGGGAGTCCGACATCAGGGTAAGTGTATTTGGTCTTAACCTGAGACTTACACCGCTAATACTTACGACAATCAATATACTTTGGTTGCGGTCGTCCAGGACTTTAACCGGTTCTGTGTACGCCAATGCTGGGTGTATTGAGAATCGTAGAGTATTGGGTGTGATGTCAAGACGGAAGTATCACTCCGGTCATAGTGGAGATGATGTCACGCTGGATACGGTATTAGTGCTCTTAAGTGCTGCGCGGCCATCGGGATATTATGACTAGGTCATGTATATCCGATTATAGAGACTAATTACTAGACATCCGACAAGTGCTTCGTACGGGGCAGACACAATTCCAGCCCCAGGCCTAGCACGTGATCATCTGATACTGGACAGAAATACGCAATACCACGTATACTACGCCTGATACAGATCCTTTATTCCTGTAAGGATATTTCCGGAGAATTAGGTAGGCATGACGCTTTGTTAGAGGCCAATATTGTCTTGTAAATCGGTAAAACGTAGTACGAGGTACTTACGTGTTCGGATAGTCCGACGACCGAATTTACTGCCAACATATCTGGGGATCTAATGGGTCGCTTCCCGAAGATTCACCGATGATGTATGACTCGTACTTTATTAATCTGGGATTAATTGGTTAAGAGAGAAAATTAATCTGGGATTAATTACTGAGATATTTTATCTGAGATAAAATATCATCTAAAGAGAGAAAAGATTAATTTGGAATTAATCGGGTACATTAATATATTCGATATATTAAACGAAATTAGATTTCGACACGGAATTGAAATTGGATTTTAATTCGGGCGAACGAGTTAATTTAGAATTAATTCATTAGCGACGTGAATAGTGAATTCGCTAGGCGTAATCATTTAATAACTACGCGACGGAAAATTCGTCAATTAGGAATTAACGAACCCGAGCCCGAGAGTGATTGTGAGTGTATTCGCATTTCGAATTCGAGTGCGGCACGCAAGTCACATCAAGCGTCAAATCACTAGTCGCATCAAGCGTCAAATCACTTGTCACTTTGAGTGATGTGACTTGACATGTAGTCACTTTATTAAAGTGACTTGATGTGAATAGTTGATTGAAGTTGTTGTAAAGTGCTTTTTGAAAGCATGATGGAAATAAATTGTTATATATAATATAATTGACTTTTTGAAAGACAAATAAGTGTATATACCTTTAATATATTTTGGAAAATATATAAGGTAATTGTTTTACACTTTTCCAAAAACTTACACATTTCTCTTCATCATCATTTTCTCTCTCATTTTCACGCCCAAAAGGGCTGAAAAATGCTCCATTTTCTGCCTGAAACTACCGAGCAAGGGAAGCCAATTATGAGGGTTTTGTGGCAAGATCCAAGTGCTAGCACTCCCCTTAGAGGCATACGAAAGTGTTAGGGAAACTCATCCACGAGCCCGGAATCAAACGATGAAGATTCGAAGCTTTATACAAACCAGAAGGACCCTTCTTGATCCAATTTTTTGAAGCTTCCAATTAATCATTTGCCAAAAATCAATGAAACACGCACACACAACAGCAAAACAAAGACCAAAAAATCTCTTAAATATATCTCTAGTAGATAAAGCCAACAATCAACCAAGACTCTCAGACGTGTTCTCGGAGCCAAGCCACACCTAAGGTAACACTTGAAGGCCCTTAAACTTTAATTCTGCATTTAATATTTTGACACAATATCTCCGACCAGCCATATTATATGTTCGTTCTGACATACACAAGTCATAAATTAACTCCGATTGTACATAATGCTACATCTGACATCATGTTTTCACATGATATATAGGATGGAAACTCATATGTAAATTCCATAGTCGAATCTGAGTGGACGATAGTGCGGTCTGTACTTGGGATACAACTCCATGTACCAAGGAAAGAATGGCCGCTTTATTTCCTTTTATCTACGCATGTCTTTTTTTATTATTTGTGTGTATTTGGCATGAATTCCTTTCTGTTTATTTATTACTTACCTCTCTAGATTGTGTTTTTTAAATATTTTTATTATTATTGTATGTGTTTCCTGATTCTAAAATATTCTGCACTTCCAGCCAGACTTCCCTCAAGTCTGGCCGGACATACATCCTTAGAATACATATTTGGCGACCTATCTATGTCTAGCCAACTGTAATTAATCCTTTTATTTTTTATATTAATAATTCATGGATGTCTACTTATCTTTATTTATTACCTCTTATCATTGTGTTTGCATTCTTGAACATTTTAAATTGCTTTGCATGATATTTAAATTATAATGCATGGTGTTACTACCCTTCAAATCTCGATATTATACTAGCATAAGTAAGAAACCATTCCGAACCCAAACAGATTTAAGGTCGACCTTACAAGGGGTGTAGTGCGGCCTTAAATTATTCCCAATATCTTATACTAGTTGTTAACTCTTTAATTCTCTGATTAGTGTCTCCTGGGTTAATTATACTCTCTATGAGCTGCGAATTCAATAGTTGTTGGGTTTCTATTAAGTCCCAATGATCGAATCAAGCAATGAAACATATATGTGAATACTCGTAAAAGTATGGCGGAATCATACTTACAACGATCGGATTGGATGCATCGAAGAATAAAAATGTCCTCTTCCATTGAAGAAGCTCTCGGCCATGGGTGAGTTTGGACTCCATCTTCATCTTCAAGCTCCAAGCTTTATGTGTGCATTCCACTCATGAGATGGTTTCCCTATCACCTTGTATGCCTCTTTGTGTGCTAGCACTCTAGAAATTCTGCCACAAAACTTCCTTGTTCTTCATCATTGTTCACGTTTTTAGAAGAACAAAATGAGAGAGAGTTTTGGCTCCAAGGGCGAATGGGAGAGAGATGAGAGATGTGATGAGATTTGTGTGTTTTGTATATCTAATACACAAAAAGAAAAAACAAATACCAATTAATAATAATGATATATGTATTTCAAGCTTTCAAAAGCTTTTCAAACAACTCTCATCTACTATTCACATCACTCAAAGTGACATGTTGTCAATCACTCAAAGTGACTAGACATCACATCAATCAATGTGATTAATGACTTGACGCTAGATGTGACTTGTGGGCCCCACTTGATTCGAAATGCGAGCGGCCCCGAAAACACTCTCGGGCTCGGATTCGCTGATTCCAAATTAATAAATTTTCCGTTGCGACGTAATTAAATCAAATTTAATTAAATAATTATGCCTAGCAAAATTACTATTCACGTCGCTAACGAATTATTTCTAATTAACTCATTTGTCTGAATTAAAATCCGATTTTAATTCCGCGTCGAAATCCAATTTCGTTTAATATATCGAATATATAATTTTATCGATTAATTCCAAATTAATCGTTCTCTCTCTTTAAATAACATTTTATCCTAGATAAAATATCTCCGTAATTAATCCCATATTAATTTTCTCTTTCATCTAATTAATCCCATATTAATAAAGTGTGAGTCATACGTCATCGGTGAATCTTCGGGAAGCGACCCATGAGATCCCCGGATATGTTGGCAGTAAATCCGATCGTCAGACTATCCAAACACATACGTACCTAGTACTACATTTTACGATTTACGAGACAAGGTTGGCTTCTAGCAAAGCGCCATGCCTTCCCAATTCTCCAGAAATATTCTTAAAGGAATATTATAATCTATATCAGGCATAGTATACGAAGTATTGCGTATTACGATCCAGTATCGGATGTTCACGTGCAAGGCCTGGGGTTGGAATAGTGTATGCCCCGTACGAAGCACATATCGGATGTCTGGTAACTAGTCTCTATAATCGGATAAACATGACCTAGTCATATTATCCCGATGACTGCAGTACTTAAGAGTACTAGTTTCGTATCCTACGTGATCATCATCTCCACTGTAACTGAAGTGATACTTCCATCTTGACATCACACCAATACACTACGATTCTCAATATACCTAGAAGAATCTTACATAGAACCGATTAAAGCCATGGACGACCAAAACCAAAGTATATTGATTGTCGCAAGTATTAGCGGTGCAAGTCTCAAGTTAAGACCAAATACACCTACCCTGATTCGGACTTCCATAGACACATAGTTATACTACCAATGGAATTCCGAGGGGTCTATCCAGAGCGAAGCTGTTTTCCGTACTATCGGTAAAACACAACCTCCTATCACACTTGCATGAGTATCCAATACCCAAATATATGAAAACTATGTTGTTATGCTCCCACAACGCGCACAAGTGCAATACTAGTCTATTTCGCATTATCGATGTCCAATCTCGATAATACTCTGACTAGGGATATTTAATGATTAAACCTTCGTGGATTGATACTGTCTCATATCATCTCAATCCGGAACTAATCATAAGGACTTTTATCACTTATGTATCTTGGTAATCCAATTACAAGTGATAAAAGACCAATTTCATTTGTCACATAGTTAATTTCAACAACAACACCATGTTCTGTATAAATAGTGATGCTATGGGTCATAATTGTCCAACAATCTCCCACTTGACCTATAGCCAATTACTCAGGTGCCTTACACCTGAACTATATATGGGTCGCTCAAACTTCTGCTGAAAGAACAGCTTTTGTCTGTGGATTTAAAAGGTAATCATCTGATACGATTTATTCGATCATCACATCATCACAATGTATGATCCAACGAATCAGATGAAGACAGTTTAAAGTACATATCGGATCGTTGATAAGACCGTTAATTCTTTAGCTTGTGCTGTAGCCTAGCTCAGCTGCTAACAGAATTACATCTAATCTAATTAGAATTATTTAGATCCAAAATGCTACTATTGCTGCGACAGTAGTAATAAAGTTCTGCTTTTGTTGTTTATACAGTAACAGTATCTTGCTTGGAAGATTTCCAGCTTACTGTTCCGTTATTCAAACTTTATAGTACCGTTTTGTGACTTATAGTCGTCTTTGTTGGTTTGGAAACTTGCAGTAGTGAACCCAGTCACTTCAAGTTCTCATTCTCCATAGCTTAAGAAAGCATCCTTAGTTCGTCTAAGATACTTAAGGATGTTCTTAACATCAATCCAGTGACTTTCACTTGGATTGGCCTGATTGCGACTCCATATGCTCAAAGCGTATGAGACACCGGGTCATATATATTTTTCAATGTACGAGTTCTCGGAGAGTGCCAACAACTTTTAGATCTATCTCAGTAGATCCTTATTCCTAGAATAAAGGTTGTCTCTCCCAAGAATTCTACGGAGAATTTTTCTTGAAAGCCAAGATTTCATCGATTATTATATGGGAATATCATTTCCAAGAAATGATATATCATCATTATTTAGGACAGTCACTGTCAGTGCGCTCTCACTAACCTCCTTATATACATAAGAATTATTTATGTTTTGAATTAAATCATATACCATTATGATTACATCAAAACGATATTGTTCCAAGAACATAATGCTTGCTTCAATCCATTCATGGATCGAATTAACTCGCAAACCTTGTTTGCTTGTTTTGGTGTGACAAAACTGTTAGGATGTTGATAAACATGCTCCAAAAGGTTTCCGTTAAGGAAAACGATCTTGACGTTTAGTTACCACATTTCATAAATGAAACATGCAGCATCAGCAAGCATTATCCAAATGGATTCACCGTGGCAACAAGTAAAAGGTTTCATCGTAATCGACACAATATTGATAACGATACTTTTTTGTTACAAGCCTAGCTTAGTACGATATATGTTGCCATCCATGTATGTCTTCCTTGAAGACTTACATAGTACCAATAGGCACAATGCCTTACGGTACATCAACTAGTATCCAAACTTGGTTGATATTCATGGAATCCATCTCGGAGGTTATGGCACTTTGCCATAAATAGGTAGTCGATACCTTGTATCACTTCCTCATACGTAGTCAGTTAATATTCCTCAATAAGATTTTCATCTTTATGAGGTGAGATCAGAAACCCATATCCCAGGTTGTTTTCTGACTCTCTCCGACCTACGCGGTTCTTGTGTATTCGAAGATTACTGGTACAGTTTCATCTCTGATGAAATATTTGTGTTCCATTAAAGAATCAGTGCCAGGAACAGTATTACTCCGATTTTCATCGAGGTTTACTATTCTCCCACTTACCACTGCATATATGTATTCATCTTAGGAAAATCGCATGGTGAGCAACAATTACATTATTCTCTTGTGAGTTGTATAAGTACTATACTTTGGTTTCCCTAGGATAACCTACAATTATGCACTCATCCGATTTGGGTTTTAGTTTGGTATCATCCAAACTTATGCCTAGCATCCCAAATCTTTAGGAATGAGAAAACCCAGTTTCTTTCCTATTCATATCTAATATGAATTCTGTCTAACAGATTTTCATGGCACCTTATTGAAAATAAGTATTGCACTATTTAATGCTTATCCCTTGAAGGAAAATGGTAGCTTAGAGCGACTCATGATTAACCTTACTATGTCCAACAAGGTTCGGTCTCTGTTCGGACACACCGTCAAATTGACGTGTTCCGGGAGAAGTTCTTATTGAAAGAATACTATACTTTTTCAAGTATTTGAGAAACTTATTGCTTAAGTATTTTCTGTTAGGTTTGTTTCTAGGTCCCAAGATCAAACAAGACATGAAAACGATGTGTGAACACTTCAACGGAGGTAGCGGAATACTCACATCGATTGGTTGTGAGACGCGGCATGCAACAAAACTTAAAAACCTTCACTGCAATGGGCGTGAACTGCAGTGAATTTACTCACTGTTTTGGGCTTGAAAGTGGTCCTTCGTCAAGCTCCAAGCTTCGTCGAACGGATCCCACCTCATGGGTGAACCTCCCTAACACCTTCGCAACTCTCGTAAGTGTGCTAGCACTTGCGTTTTTGTAACAAAAACCACTCATTGCTCCCCTTGAAGCTCACGGCAGTGAGCTGTGTTGGAGAAGAGAAAACAGCCCCTTGGGCGTGAGAAAGAGAAAAGAAAAGGTGGAGTTGTGTAATGGTTGACTTGTTAATTGATTTACACAAATGCTTTATATATTTTTCCAAAAAATACTAAGCATTTTCCATTTAAAATTATAAAATAAAATCAAATGGTAATCAATCACACAACCACCAAACACTATTCCAACAACACCCATCACTATTCATTGTCACTTTATTAAAGTGACTTGATGTGTGTCTATCAATCAATCAACTCAATCACATCAATCAATCACATCACTCAAAGTGACTTTTGATTTGACGTTTGATGAGACGAATGATTTGACGCTTGATGTGACTTGCGTTGCCGTACTCGTATTCGAAATACGAATGCGCTCGCAATCACACTCGGGCTCGGGTTCGCTAATTCCAAATTAACGAATTTTCCGTCGCGTCGTAATTTAATGATTACGCCTAGCGAATTCACTATTCACGTCGCTAACGAATTAATTCTAAATTAATTCATTCACCCGAATTAAAATCTAATTTTAATTCCGCGTCGAAATCTAATTTCGTTTAATATATCGAATATATTAATTTACCGATTAATTCCAAATTAATCGTTATCTCTCTTTAGACGATATTTTATCCTAGATAAAATATCTCTGTAATTAATCCTAGATTAATTTTCTCTCTCTTCTATATATAATCCCAGATTAATTATGAGTGCGAGTTATGCGTCATCGGTGCATTATCGGGAAGCGACCCATGAGATCCCCGGATAAGCTGGAAGTAAATACGGTCGTCGGAGTATCCGAATCGCGTACGTACCAAGTACTACGTTCTACCGATTTACGAGACAAGGTCGGCTTCTAGCAAAGCACGAAGTCTACCCAATTCTCCGGAAATATTCTTATAGAATATATAAGGATCTATATCAAGCGTAGTATACCAAGTATTGTGTATATCGGCCCAGTATCGGATAGTCACGTGCTAGAGCTGGGGCTGGATAAGTGTCTGCCCCATCCGAAGCACATGTCGGATGTCTGGTAACTAGTCTCTATAATCGGATATACATGACCTTGTCATAATATCCCGATGGCCGGCCAGCACTTAAGAACACTAATACCGTATCCTACGTGACATCATCTCCAGTATGACTGAAGTGATACTTCCGTCTTGACATCACACCCAATACTCTACGATTCTCAATATACCCAAAATCGACGTACCATAACCGGTTAAAGCCCCTGACGACCTCAATCAAAGTATATTGATTGTCGCAAGCATTAGCGGTGCAAGTCTCAGGTTAAGACCATACACACCTACCCTGATGTCGGACTCCCATAGACACATAGTCACAATACCAATGGGATTCCGAGGGGTCAATCCAGAGCGAAGCTGTTTCCCGTACCGTCGGTGAAACACAACCTCCTACCGCACTTGCATAAGTATCCAATACTTAAATATATGAGAACTATGTCGTTGTGCCCTCACAACGCGCACAAGTGCAATACTAGTCTTTTACGTATTTATCGATGTCCAATCTCGATAATACTCTGACTAGAGATATTTAATGATTTATCCTTCGTTGATTGATACTGTCTCATATCATTCTCAATCAAGGAACAAATCATAAGGACCTCTCATCATTTATATATCTTGGTGATCTAATCACAAATGATAAGAGTGCAATCTCTTTTGTCACATAGTTAATTTGTACAACAACACTATGATCTATACAAATAGTGACGATATGGGTCATATTATCCAACAATCTCCCACTTGGCACATAGCCAGTCACTCGAGTGTTTTGCACCCGAACTATGTACGGTTGGCTCAAACTGTTGAGAAAAGCTTTCGTCAGCGGATTTTCATGATTATTATCTGATGCGATTTATTCGATCATCACATCGCCACGATGTATGATCCGAACGAATCAGATGATATGTCGAAGTATGTATCTGAATCGTTGATGAGACCATTAATTCTTTAGCCTGCGCTGACGCCTAGCTCAGCTGCTAACAGAACTATATCTAATCTAATTAGATTTATTATTGACCCATATGGCTTCTATTGCTGCCTCAGCTGCTGCAATTAATCTGTATTTGTTGTTTATTTGGTAACAGTATCTTGCTTGGAAGATTCCCAGCTTACTGTACCGTTATTCAAACTGTATAGTACCTTTTGCGACTTTCAGTCGTTTTATCGGTTTGGAAACTTGCAGTAGTGATCCCAGTCACTTCAAGTTCTCCTTCTCCACAGATTAAGACAGCATCCTTAGATCTCTAAGATTCTAACGGATGTTCTTAACACCAATCCAGTGACTATCAATTGGATTGACCCGATTGTGACTCCATATGCTCGAAGCGTATGAGACACCATATCAAGTACATTTTAAATGTACAATTTCCCAGAGAGTGTTAACAACTCCAAATCTATCCCAGTAGATCTTTATTCCTTGAATAAAGGTTGTTACTCCCAAGAATTCTACGGAGAATTTTCTTCGAAAACCAAGCTTTCGCCGATTGTTTTATGGGAATATCATTTCCAAGAAATAATATATCATCATTATTTTATTCAGGATATTTATTGTCAGTGCACTCCCACTAACCTCCTTATATACACAAGAATCATTCTCATTTTGAATTGAATCATAGACCATTATGATTACATCAAAACGATGATTCCAAGAACCTAATGCTTGCTTCAATCCAAACATGGATCGAATAACCTGCAAACCTTGTTTACTGGTTTTAGTACGACAAAATCGTCAGGATGTTATAAACATCCTCCAAAGGGTTTCCGTTTAAGGAAAGCGATTTTGATATTTAACTGACACATTTCATAAATGAAACGTGCAGCTACTGCAAGCATTATCCAACTGGATTTGCTGTGGCAACAGGTAAAAGGTTGAACCGTAATCAACACAATGTTGATAACGATACCTTTCCGCTACAAGCCTAGCTGCATACGTTGGTATGTTGCCTTCCATGTATGTCTTCCTAGAAGACCTTTACAGTACCGATAGACACAACGCCTTGTGGTACAACAACCAGTGTCCAAACATAGTTGTTAAACATGGAATCCATTTCGGACTTATGGCACTTTGCCATAAAGGGAGTCGATACCTGGTATCACTTCCTCAAAACGTAGTCAGATGGTATACCTTCATAAGATTGACATCTTTATGAGGTGAGATCAGAAATCCATACCCTAGGTTGTTTTCTGACTCTCTTCGATTACGGGGGGTTCTTGTGTATTCGAAGATTAATGGTACAAATTCATCATTTGATGAACTGTTTGTGTTCCATTAAGGACTTCGTGCCTTGAACAGTATTACTCCGATTTTCATCGAGTTTTACTGTCCTCCCACTGACCACTGCATATCGGTATTCCTCTTAGGAAAACTGCATGGTGAGCAACAATTACATTGTTCTCTTGTGAGTTGTTTAAGTACTATACTTATGGTTTTCCCTAGGATAACCTACATTTGGCACTTATCCGATTTGGGTTCTAGTTTGGTTTCATCCAAACGTAAGCCTGGCATTCCCAAATCTTCTGGAGTGTGAAACCCTGTTTCCTTCCGATTCATATCCAATATGAAGTATGTCAAACAGAATTTAATGGAACCTTATTCTAAATAAGTTCTGCACTATTTACGCTTATCTTTGAAGGAAAAAGGTAGCTCAGAGCGACTCATGATTAACCTTATCATGTCCAACAAAATTCGGTTTCTCCGTTCGGACACACCGTCAAACTGATGTGTTCCAGGAGGAGTCCTTATTTGAAAGAATACTATACTCTTTCAGGTATATAAATGAAACTTAATGCTTAAGTATTTTCCAATACGGTCTTACCGTGACGGCATAATACTATAGCCGATCTGTTTTTCCACTTCGTGTCGAAACTCTAAAGCTTCTGATCTGTGTTCTTCAAAAGAAACACATAACCATAACGTGATGCCACATCCGTTAAGGTCACGAAATATTCATATTCACATCTAGCCTAGCTAGACATGGGCCCACTAACTTCACCATGAATAGGGCTAACAGATGGTGGCACATATACTATTACCAAGTAAATAGTGTTTTAGGTACTTTACCTAATAAACTAGATTCGTAGACCTTATTTGAATAGTCAAATTAGTCCTAGTACCCACTCTTCAAAAGTGTGGATATATGAGTCTTGTTTAATTGTGTCCCAGACAACAATGCCACAAATAAGTCTATGCTTGATCAAATCAGTTTGAGCTACTAATTTGTCATTTTATATGTTTGAGATCTTATTTATATTCAAAATATAAATTATGTTGTATACATCTAATGCGTTTATCTCAGTATCATCTTTATATAATGAAACACTTAGTGTTCTAGAATATAAAGGTTTATCCACAATGGATTAAACACTGATATAGAGATAATGTCTCTAGTCAAACTAGTTATATTATAACAGTTCCTAATTTAAGTACATATCCAAAGGGCAGTTCCTAAACTTAGGTATCTACGGTCGAAATAGCGACTTTCGTCCCGTTTCCGATTCGCAGAGAAATCTCGGCTTGAAGTCAGTATCCTGCTCATAGCAGATTCTGAACATCAATACATATATTTTATGTACCACACTAAGTATTTAAAATCTAATTTCAATACTAGTAGTGAACATAACTTTGACAAACATTTTTAAAGTCAGAGCCTTGCTCTTTCTTTAATTCCTTCGTGTCTGCCATGTCCAAACGGTAGTCACTTTGGGATATGTTCATTATCCTTTTTCAATATTTCACAAACCTTTGGCTAAGCCTTGGGTTTTAGAATATTGAAATAATGTGCACCTTGTGCAATATGCCCAATTGCAAACTTTGACTTTTCTCCTCTAGAATAGTCATTAATTCTCCAAGAATTACATATTGCAATTTTAATACCTTTTAAATCTAAAGATAGATTTATGACAAGTAAATTAAATTAAGCACTAAAGTCATCATCACATAAATCTTCCAAAGATTTTATGCTCTACTATTTGCTTAATTTTGGGCTTTGGTATAATAAGTTATTTTATCAAATAAACTAACATATTATTTATTCTCAATTGAAAATTAAATCATTTAAAACATTTAATCCAAGGATTATATATTTTAAATATTCAACTTTTCAATTCTTTCTTGATTTCAATAGTCCAACTATTTAATCAATTATTATAGGTACTATTTATTATAATGATTATCATAGTCCAACTATACAATCAAATATGATTTAAATTAATTAACCTCAATTACATTGATTACTATAATCCAATTATAAAATCAATTGTAAATCGAAATTAATTAATTCAAATATATTGATTACTATAATCCAATTATATAATCAACTATAATACAGTCCAACTGTTTATTAAAACAACAATTTAAATATTAGTCCAACTAATACTTTTAATTTATTTTGACGAATGATATTTGTTTGAGCGCGTATGGCGAGTAATTGAACGAATATTACAAATTCAATTCTTGCCTCCCACTATTTTTCGTCGAGCCTCTAACCCTCTATCGAGTACTCGGGAAACCGTGTTTCCTAGTGGGCTAGGATCCCGTTAAAGTATCACACAATCTTGACTTTGGCCAACAAATTGTATGATAGTTAACTAGGTAGATCTCGAAGATCAATTGGATCTCATCCAACTCCTAGATCCAGTAGGTGGACATCCAAGTCCGAAACATATATCTTATATATGCCTATATATCGAATATATACCCTAACCTTTTTCCTCTGAATCAACTAGGCCTTGGCTTTGGCACAACAAACCTAGTGATCCCAGTCAAGCGTGGACCCATTGACCATGGAAGCTTCGTAATCAATGTCGATGGACAAGAAGTGGTCTTGACTTTGGCCAACAAACCACAACTTGGACATGACACTAACATGGAACAAAGCCTCGTGATTCAAACACATCTTCGACGGACAATGGCTTGACTTTGGCCAACAACCCATGCCAATCTAGAATCTTGAGTAAGAATCACTCAATGGAAGGAAAAGACGCATGATATTTGATGAGGGCTTTTCGCGTGCAAATTGGCTACCAATTTAATTATCTTTGTTAAGGTCTCATCATCATACACCCTTAAACATGCATTCTAAACACATAATAAAGCGAGTATGAAAATAAAATAATAATGGTATGCGGATGGATACTTAACACATTGATCCTAGATCAAATCTCTCCCTTTCTCACTCGAGCTAGCACTTGTATTACTTCTACCCGTTACACTACACTTCTAAAGAAACCTCATTTACATTGAGGGGAATAGGTAAAAAGAGAATACAAAGAGAATAAAAGTGATAAGGCTGGACACGCAGGTCCAATTTAATAAATCAAATTTATTACAACAATTTCCAAAATTGCCCACCCGACTAATATCCATCCGATATACATTATTCATTCATCACAACTACGTATTCACACACAAGCATGCTATCAATCAATCTAATCAAATTAATTAATCTGAAAATTATGTGATCATCCAATGTTCAAACAACGATTTGATTTTGTTCGAGTCAAACTCGGTTTGCGAATAAGTACTCAAAGTATGAATTCTCGAATTAAATTAAACTACGTCATTAAATCCAATTTAATATGCATTCAATTCCAATTTGTTATTTAATTCCAAATTAAATATCACACTTTACTAATAAACCTTTTACGACTTAAATTCCAAATTTAATCGTAACGCGTCCCAACGACCGATCAACGTCCAACGTCAGTTCAATTAAAGTCTAATGGGCTTTTAATTGATTTCTTAAGGCGTGGACTTTTGGTCAACTCGGGTCAATCCGAATAACCAAAATCCAATCCGGGATTTACCCCATAAGCCCATAAATCAATCTTGGCCCATTAGGCCCAATTAAACTTTAAAGGTTCATTAAGTCGCAATTGGGCTTAACGGAAGTGGTTTTGGGCCCAATTGGATCCAATCCATTTGGCATAAACCCAACTTGATAAAATCAAGCCCAATAGGCCCAATTACAACATTAGAAGCCCAAATCCAATTTAAGGCCTAAATAACTAAATCACATGAATCCAATTCCGCAATTTAATTACCTAAAGTGCATTACATGATTAATCAACTAAATCAATACTTCCAAAACACAAAATTAGTCCAATTAATCATGCTCAACATCATCATCACATGTCCAACACATAAATGAAAAAATCAAACCCATTACATGCTTTAATGCTCTCGGCCAAGGAGGGATTTTGTGTCCGATTTGGTTTCAATCCAATCAAAGCCACAATCGACATTAAATCAACATCCTAAGTGATTTCATACATATCGAATTGTTCAAAATCAAAATATACCAAGACATTAGGGCATAATTACATTCGGCCAAGGTGATAACTTTTGGGGATTTTATGTTCAATTCAAAATCCAATCCAATTAGTTTCAAATTAACATTATCCTTAATGATTCCAACTCATCAAATGAATCAAAATCAAAAATTTCCAAGAACCCAAAATCAATACACATTCGGCCAAGATGAAAAATTTGGGCAAAATTGATCCAATCACATTTTTTTTGAAATTGATCAAATCAATCTTCAATATAACATATATTAAGCATGCTCAAACATCCAATTTCATTAAATCATGCTCAAATACAAAATACTCAATTTTAAGCCCTACATTTTCATGCTTGAACCTATAGCTCTTGATGCCATTGTTAGGTTTGTTTCTAGGTCCCAAGATCAAACAAGACATGAAAACGATGTGTGAACACTTCAACGGAGGTAGCGGAATACTCACATCGATTGGTTGTGAGACGCGGCATGCAACAAAACTTGAAAATCCTCACTGCAATGGGCGTGAACTGCAGTGAATTTACTCACTGTTTTGGGCGTGAAAGTGGTCCTTCGTCAAGCTCCAAGCTTCGTCGAACGGATCCCGCCTCATGGGTGAACCTCCCTAACACCTTCGTAACTCTCGTAAGTATGCTAGCACTTGCGTTTTTGCAACAAAAACCACTCATTGCTCCCCTTGAAGCTCACGGCAGTGAGCTGTGTTGGAGAAGAGAAAACAGCCCCTTGGGCGTGAGAAAGAGAAAAGAAAAGGTGGAGTTGTGTAATGGTTGACTTGTTAATGATTTACACAAATGCATTATATATTTTTCCAAAAAATACTAAGCATTTTCCATTTAAAATTATCAAATAAAATCAAATGGTAATCAATCACACACCACCAAACACTATTCCAACAACACCCATCACTATTCATTGTCACTTTATTAAAGTGACTTGATGTGTGTCTATCAATCAATCAACTCAATCACATCAATCAATCACATCACTCAAAGTGACTTTTGATTTGACGTTTGATGTGACGAATGATTTGACGCTTGATGTGACTTACGTTGTCGCACTCGTATTCGAAATACGAATGCACTCGCAATCACACTCGGGCTCGGGTTCGCTAATTCCAAATTAACGAATTTTCCGTCGCGTCGTAATTTAATGATTACGCCTAGCGAATTCACTATTCACGTCACTAACGAATTAATTCTAAATTAATTCGTTCGCCCGAATTAAAATCTAATTTTAATTCCGCGTCGAAATCTAATTTCGTTTAATATATCAAATATATTAATTTACCGATTAATTCCAAATTAATCGTTATCTCTCTTTAGACGATATTTTATCCTAGATAAAATATCTCTGTAATTAATCCTAGATTAATTTTCTCTATCTTCTATATATAATCCCGGATTAATTATGAGTGCGAGTTATGCGTCATCGGTGTATTATCGGGAAGCGACCCATGAGATCCCCGGATAAGCTGGCAGTAAATACGGTCGTCGGAGTATCCGAATCGCGTACGTACCAAGTACTACGTTCTACCGATTTACGAGACAAGGTCGGCTTCTAGCAAAGCATGAAGTCTACCCAATTCTCCGGAAATATTCTTATAGAATATATAAGGATCTATATCAAGCGTAGTATACCAAGTATTGTGTATATCGGCCCAGTATCGGATAGTCACGTGCTAGGGCTGGGGCTGGATAAGTGTCTGCCCCGTCCGAAGCACATGTCGGATGTCTGGTAACTAGTCTCTATAATCGGATATACATGACCTTGTCATAATATCCCGATGGCCGGCCAGCACTTAAGAACACTAATACCGTATCCTACGTGACATCATCTCCAGTATGACTGAAGTGATACTTCCGTTTTGACATCACACACAATACTCTATGATTCTTAATATACCCAAAATCGGCGTACCATAACCGGTTAAAGCCCCTGACGACCTCAATCAAAGTATATTGATTGTTGCAAGCATTAGCGGTGCAAGTCTCAGGTTAAGACCATACACACCTACCCTGATGTCGGACTCCCATAGACACATAGTCACAATACCAATGGGATTCCGAGGGGTCAATCCAGAGCGAAGCTATTTCCCGTATCGTCGGTGAAACACAACCTCATACCGCACTTGCATAAGTATCCAATACTTAAATATATGAGAACTATGCCGTTGTGCCCTCACAACGCGCACAAGTGCGATACTAGTCTTTTACGTATTTATCGATGTCCAATCTCGATAATACTCTGACTAGGGATATTTAATGATTTATCCTCCGTTGATTGATACTGTCTCATATCATTCTCAATCAAGGAACAAATCATAAGGACCTCTCATCATTTATATATCTTGGTGATCTAATCACAAATGATAAGAGTGCAATCTCTTTTGTCACATAGTTAATTTGTACAACAACACTATGATCTGTACAAATAGTGACGCTATGGGTCATATTATCCAACATTTTCATCACCGTCCAATCATGATGTTAAATACTTTAGCCGATCTTTTTTGTTTACTTCGTGTCGAAACTGTAAAAGTTTTCGATTCGTGTTTCAAAGGAAACACATAACCATAACGCGATGCCATATCCGTAAAGGTCACGAAATATTCATATCCACTTCTAGCCTAGCTAGATATGGGCCCACTTACGTCACTATGAACGAGGGCTAACAGATCGGTGGCACTTACATTTTTACCAAGTAAAAACTGTTTTAGGCACTTTGCCCAATAAACTAGATTCGTAGACTTCATTTGAATGAAATCAAATCTGTCCTAGTACCCACTCTTCAAAAGTGTGGATATACGAGTCTTGTTTAATTGTGTCCCAGACAATAATGCCACATATAAGTCTCAACTGATTAGTTCAGTACGAGCTATTAGTTTGTTATGTTATATGTTTGAGATTCATTTATATTCAAAAATATAAATACTGTTATTCACATCTAATGTGTTTATCTCAATATCATCTTTATAAAATAAAACATTTTAGTGTTCTAGAATATAAAGGTATACTCGCAACGAGTTATACTCGATATAGAGATAATGTTTCTAGTCAAACTAGTTACATTATAACAGTTTCCTAATTTAAGTAAACATCTGAAGGGTAGTTCCTAAACTTAGGTTTCTACGATTGAAACAGTGACTCTCGTCCCGTTTCCGACTCGCAGAGCGATCTCATCTGAAGTCAGTATCCTGCTTATCAGCAGATGCTGCAAATCAGTACATATATTTATGTACCACTATTTAGTATCTAAAATCCAATTTTAATACTAGTAGCGAACATGTTTATAACAAACATATTTGAGGTCAGAGCCTTGCCCGACTTCTGTTCCTTCATGTCTATCTTGTCCATACGGCAGTCACGCTTCAGTGACCCCGTTTGCCATAGTTTAGGCAGACATATTGAGATATGTCCTTTATCTTCCTAGAAGACTGTGATGATTTTGCCTTTGCCCCTTTTTCACACCCCAGAAGCCTTCGGCCAAGCCTTGGCCTTCTAGAATGTCGAAGGAAGATGCGTCTTGCGCTTCTTGCCTTATTGCAAACTTTGGCTTTGTCTTCTTGAGCATAGCCATTAACTCTCCAAGAGTTTTATATTGCAATTTATACTTCTAAGATCCAAGGATAGATCTATGAAGATCCTTCAATTTCATTATCATACTCTAAGGATCTAATCCTTAGTTCTGATTAAGAAATTAAGGAGTCTTTGCGGAAAGTATAACGGATTAAGCATTAAAGTTATCATCACATGAATCTTCTAAAGATCATGCTCTACTATTTGCTTAACTCCGGACTTATGCCCAAGACGTCACTTTATCAAAAAAAGTAACTTCTAGGTTCTCAAGACTATCCTGAGGTATTATTCCCAATCTGAAATTAAACCATTTAAATACATTTTCACCCGGGGTTATGTTCTAAACGTTAATATTTCAGTTTATCTTGATTCTAATAGTTCAACTATTTAATCAATGATTTGTGTATTATTTATTATAATGATTACTATAGTCTAACTATATAATCAACTATAATTTAATTGGTTAAATTCAATTATATTGATTACTATAATCTAATTATAAAATCAACTATTATTGAAATAGTTTGAATACAGTCCAACTGTTAAATTAAAACAACGATTAAATATTAGTCCAACTAATATATTAATTTATTTGACGAGAATTTTGAAATAAGCGCGTATGGCAAGTAACTAAATGAAATTGCAAATTTAATATTTGCCTCTTACTATTTTTCAGCGAGCCTCTGTTGAGTACTCTGGAAACCTTGTTTTCTAGTGGGCTAGGATCCCGTTAAATAACACACAATCTTGACTTTGGCCAACAAATTGTATGATAATTAACTAGGTAGATCTCTAAGATCAATTGGATCCCATCCAATTCCTAGATCCAGTAGGTGGACATCCAAGTCCGACAAATTGTATGGACAAGAAGTGATATTGACTTGGCCAACAAATCACAACTTGGACAAGACACCGATATGGTACAAAGCCTTCATGATTCAAACACATCCACGACGGACAAAGGTCTTGACTTTGGCCAACAAACCAGTGCCAGTCTTGGATCTTGAGTAAGAATCACTCAATAGAAGGAAAATGCTTAATATGTTTTCAGGGTTTTTCGCGTAATTGGCAACCAATTAATTATCTTTGTTAAGGTCTCATCATCATACACCCTTAAACATGCATTCTAAAAACATAATAAGGCGCGTAAAAATAAAATAATGATGATATACGGATGGATACTTAAACATTTTGTTCCTAGAACAAATCTCTCAATTTCCTCTCTCCAACTAGCACAAGTATTACTTCTACCAGATTACATAACACTTCTAAAGAAACCTCATTTACATTGAGGGGAATATGTGAGAAGAGAAATACATAGAGTCAAGAGGTAATAGGCTGGACACGTAGGTCCAATTAATAAATTCTAAATTTATTACAATAATTTCCAAAATTGCCTCACCCATCTAATATCCATCCGATATTCATTGTTCATGCATCGTAATCATGTATTCACACAAGCATGTTATCAATCAATCTAATCCAATTAATTAATCTGAAATTAATGACCATTCAGTGTTCAAACAATGATTTGATTTTGCGCAACTCAAACTCGTATTACGAATAATAACTCAAAGTACGAATTCTTGAATTAAATTAAACTACAACATTAAATCTAATTTAACTTGTATTTAATACCAATTCATTTATTTAATTCCAAATTAAATAATTACACTTTTAAATGCGCCTTTACGACTTAGATTCCAAATCTAATCGTTACGGGTCACAAAGCCCAATAAACATCCAACGTCATTTAATTAAAGTCCAATGGGCTTTCAATTAATTTCATAAGGCATGGGCTTCGGTAACCAAGGCCCAATCAAGGAATAACCCCATAAGCCTAGAAATCAATTTAGGCCCATTAGGCCCAATTAAACTTTAAAGGCCCAATAGTTATATTTGGACTTTATGGATAAGGTTTTGGGCCCAATTAGATCCAACCAATTAGCCTAAACCAAACTTGGCCCAACCAAGACCATTAAGCCTAAATACAACTTTACAAGCCCAATTCCAAATTTGGCCCAACATAATTAAATTACCAAAATTCCAAATTTCATAATTCAATTAATCAAAGTGAATTGCCATAATTAATTAACCAAATTAACATTTCCAAAATACTAATTCACTCAATTAATTATGCTTATCATCATCAACATATGTCCAACACATTTGAACCAAAAATCATATCATTTCATGCTTCTTTAGGTCACGGCTATTTAAGGGTTTTATGTTCGATTCCGAATTCAATCCAATTAAATCCTAAATCAACATTACCCAAATGATTTCAACTCGTCCAATGATCAAAATCAAAAAACACCATGACTTTAGGGCACACTCCAAGTTTCGGCCAAACCTGGTAATTAGGGAAAAATTGATCCAATCAAATTTTCATGAAATTGATCATATCCAACTTCAATTAAACATCATTCAAGCATACTCAATCAAATAATTTCATCAGATCATGCTCAAATTGATTTTACTCAATTTTAACCCTAAATCAATTTCATGCTCAAAATGGCTCAAGATACCATTGTTGGGTTTCTATTAAGTCCCAATGATCAAATCAAGCAATGAAACATATATGTGAATAGTCGTAAAAGTATGGCAGAATCATACTTACAACGATCGGATTGGATGCATCGAAGAACAAAAATTTCCTCCTCCATTGAAGAAGCTCTCGGCCATGGGTGAGTTTGGACTCCATCTTCATCTTCAAGATCCAAGCTTTATGTGTGCATTCCATGCTCATGAGATGATTTCCCTATCACCTTGTATGCCTCTTTGTGTGCTAGCACTCTAGAAATTTTGCCACAAAACTTCCTTGTTCCTCATCATTGTTCACGTTTTTGGAAGAACAAAATGAGAGAGAGTTTTGGCACCAAGGCCAAATGGGAGAGAGATGAGAGAGGTGATGAGATTTGTGTGTTTTGTATATCTAATACACAAAAAGAAAAAACAAATACCAATTAATAATAATGATATATGTCTTTCAAGCTTTCAAAAGCTTTTCAAAAAACTCTCATCTACTATTCACATCACTCAAAATGACATGTTATCAATCACTCAAAGTGACTAGACATCACATCAATCAATGTGATTAATGACTTGACGCTAGATGTGACTTATGGGCCCCACTTGATTCGAAATGCGAACGGCCCTGCAAACACTCCCGGGCTCGGATTCGCTAATTCCGAATTAACGAATTTTCTGTTGCGACGTAATTAAATCAAATTTAATTAAATAATTATGCCTAGCAAAATTACTATTCACGTCGTTAACAAATTAATTCTAAATTAACTCGTTTGCCCGAATTAAAATCTGATTTTAATTCCGCGACGAAATCCAATTTCTTTTAATATAACGAATATATAATTTTATCGATTAATTCCAAATTAATCGTTCTCTCTCTTTAAATAACATTTTATCATAGATAAAATATCTCTGTAATTAATCTCTGATTAATTTTCTCTCTCATCTAATTAATCCCAGATTAATAAAGTACGAGTCATACGTCATCGGTGAATCTTCGGGAAGCAACCCATGAGATATGGCAGTAAATCTGGTCGTCGGACTATCCAAACACGTACGTACCTAGTACTATATTTTACCGATTTACAAGACAAGGTTGGCTTCTAACAAAGCGCCATGTCTTCCCAATTATCCAGAAATATTCTTAAAGGAATATTATAATATATATCAGGCGTAGTATACGAAGTATTGCGTATTACGATCCAGTATCGGATGTTCACGTGCAAGGCATGGGGCTGGAATAGTGTCTGCCCCGTACAAAGCACATATCGGATGTCTGGTAACTAGTCTCTATAATCGAATAAACATGACCTAGTCATATTATCCCGATGACTGCAGTACTTAAGAGTACTAGTTTCGTATCCTATGTGATCATCATCTCCATTATAACTGAAGTGATACTTCCATATTGACATCACACCCAATACACTACGATTCTCAATATACCCAGAAGAGGCGTACACAGAACCGATTAAAGCCCTGGATGACCAAAACCAAAATATATTGATTGTCGCAAGTATTAGCGGTGCAAGTCTCAGGTTAAGACCAAATACACCTACCCTGATTCGAACTTCCATAGACACATAGTTTTACTACCAATGGAATTCCGAGGGGTCTATCCAGAGCGAAGCTGTTTTCCGTACCATCGGTAAAACACAACCTCCAATTACACTTGCATGAGTATCCAATACCCAAATATATGATAACTATACCGTTATGCTCCCCCAACGCGCACAAGTGCAATAATAGTCTATTCCACATTATCAATGTCCAATCTCGATAATACTACGACTAGGGATATTTAATGATTAAACCTTCGTGGATTGATACTGTCTCATATCATCTCAATCCGAAACTAATCATCAGGAATTTTATCACTTATGTATCTTGGTAATCCAATTACAAGTGATAAAAGAGCAATTTTCTTTGTCACATAGTTAATTTGTACAACAACACCATGTTCTGTACAAATAGTGATGCTATGGGTCATAATTATCCAACAATAGTATCATGGTCGTTAATGTCATAGACATGGCAGGAAATCTTGTTTCGTGCCTACACCTAGAGTTATCTGTTAACTTTATGTCCATGTTGATCATTGATGTTGTATAACTTCTTTTGGAGATTCATTCACTTCAAGATCTAGGCCACTCAACCGACTGTAACATCTCGAGGGAGACATGGGAGGGGATCGAAGGTTCATAATGCTCAATCGACCCATTGTCACTCTTCAGTTTCACCCATTTGTGATACATACATTACAAAAGTACTTATGGCTTATCAATATTATATTTCTCACACTCTTGATGTTCAACCTGATTATCATTGTGGATTCAAGATAATAGCTGCACTAATTGGGTTCAAGTAGGATATTGTATTCTTGAAGAGACTCAAAAAAATAAGGATATATATTATCAGCTTTATCCATTAAATGACTTGGCAGACCATCTATTATACTTACTGCATTGCTTCGAGTCACCAGTACCAGAGGTACATTGGATGAACTCTATGACTTTAGGAATTGTTATCACATTAAGGTACAACCTTATATTGCATATATTTAGTGAGAATGTTTGGAGTTGTTATACTCACTTACCATTAAGGTCCCTTCTAGTTCAAGACAAAAAGTGTCAAAAAATAGATATTGCCCATGTTGGTAGACATTTAGTGCAAGTTTTCTTACACCATAATTACTTTGTATCACCTATCCCAAAGTGATGGTGGGAACATTGATTATACAAAGCTAAATGATGAGTCATTTGTTATAGGATATGTGATAAGTTATGGTACGATGTATTGGGTAAATCACTGATTAATCATGACAATAGCCGTGCTAGTCCTGTATGGTGAAGAAGGTTGGGGTCAAGTACGATATGAACTTATTGAAGAGATTCAACAAAATAAATATATTTTATCTATTAAATGACTTGGCAGACTATTTATTATACTTACTGCATTGCTTCGAGTAGCGACACAGGAGGTACGTAGGATAAACTTTATGACTTTGAGAATTGTCATCACATTAAGGTACAACCTTGTTTTACGTACACTTAGTGAGAATGTTTAAAGTTGTTATACTCACTTATCATTAAGGTCCCTTCCAATTCCAGACAAAGAGGGTCAAGAAATAGCTATTGCGAATATTGGCAGACACTTCGTGCAAGTTTTCTTATACCTTCATCACCCTGTACCACCCATCCCAACATGATGGTGGGAACATTGATCATACGAAGTTAAAGGATGCGTCATTTGTTATTGGATATATAATTAGTTGTGGAATGAAATACTGGATATATCACCGATTAATCATGACAATAGTCGTGCTAGTCGGGTATGGTGAAGAAGGTTGAAGTCAAGTACGATACGACCTTATTGAAGAAATGCAACAAAATAAAGATATTTTATCCATTAAATGACTTGGCATACCATTTATTATACTTACTGCATTGCTTCGAGTAGCCGGCATTAGAGGTACGTAGGATGAACTCTATGACTTTAGGAATTGTCATGGCATTAAAGTACAACTTTGTATTACATACATTTAGTGAGAATGTTTAAAGTTGTTATACTCACTTACCATTAAGGTCTCTTCCAATTCCAAACAAAGAGCATCAAGAAATAGCTATTGCCCATATTGGCAGACACTTCGTGCAAGTTTTCTTAAATCCTCATCACCTTGTACACCTATCCCAACGTGATGGTGGGAACATTGATCGTACAAAGCTAAAGGATGAGTCACTCGTTATAGGATATGTAATCAGTTGTGGTATGAAGTATTGGATATATCACCAAGTGCATCAGAAACACTCTTTATAGGCAACATAAATTAGAATCTGTGTTTTTATATCTTTGCTTGTATTTTTTTTTTTTTTTTTTGGTATTATAACATGTACTCTTCTATATATATATATATATATTCCTAACATAAAAGAGAACATTTTCTATTATATAAAAAATAAATAAGATTTATTAAACAAATAGAAGAGAATAAATATAGAAAGACTATTAAATAAGTAAAAGAAGAAGAAATAAATGAGATAAAAAAAATAAAAGAATTAAATCAAAATATAAAATTAAAAAAATTAAATTAAAAAGTAAAATATAAAAATAGAATAATTAAATTAAAAATAATTTATTTAAATTAAAAATTAAAAGAAAATCTTTTATTTAAATAAAAGAATTTTAAAAAATAAGGGAAAGTTATTTTTTAAAGACTAAGAGTGTTATTATAAATTGACAAACAGGGAGATAGGAGGGGTGCGTCAACAGTTGGCAAAATTTTCTATCACGTCCCATTTAGAACGGGATTCGGAGTAAAATTATTATCTCATATTGAAAATGCGACGATAAAATTTGAATCGGGATGAGATTTTTTATAAAACAGAATGAGATCATGATATATGTTTTTCATATTTTATATGATCAGATGAAATTGAAATTGACAAATTTAATCCCATCTTGACCAGTTGCCAATCCTAAACGCGTTTGACGAAAGAAAATACCATGTGTGTACGCAGAATATGAACCAGTGACAAGTCAAAAAAGGAGTGAGGCAATAAAACATTAAATAAATAAATAAACAAGAAGACTCAATTTTTGGGCTGCGCTCCTTCGCTCAGTTTTTGCTTTATAGGTGGGCGTGCGTGAGGTGGGAGATAAGATCGATTAACCTCAATAATTTCATCGCCCATGGATTCCAATTCTCAACAAGCAGGTTTGTTTTAGGAAAATTCAACCAGTTCCCAATTTGTACAATTTTTTCATTTTTCAATTTTATCGGTAAATTATGTTTCTTCTTAGGATTTCTTAGTGTTTTATCTCTGTTTTATTAGAAATTGCATAAAAATTGTTTTTTGTATAATAATTTGTGGTCTTGATGGGTTATCTTTAATATTTGCAAAAAATCCTCTTTTGGGGGGTTAATGTGCATCTTTAATTTGGTAGAATTTGGAACAATTTCAATAACAGAAACAGCTATGTGTTATCTTACATAAGTTTCTGAAAATATAAGAATTTTGGCTTTTGATTTCAGCAATTATTAATTGTCTCTGTAATTTGTTCATTGTAGCTGGTGGACCTCCGGTGAAGCCTTGGGAGCAAGCAGATACCTCATCAGGACCTACGCCTTTCAAACCACCATCATCTGGGAGGACCAGTGATGTTGTTGAGGCTTCCGGAACTGCAAGGCCCGGTGAAATTGTCTCTACTGCTGATAGAAATACAGCTGTAAACAGAAATGCTCTTACTCGGCCGGTACCCACCAGGCCTTGGGAGCAGCAGCAAAATTATGGGAGCACATACGGAGGAAAGCCTTGATATGTTAGTATTTATTATTTTGTGGTTCTTATATTGTCCTTGATAAATTTTCATGTCAAATGCAGGTTATAATTCTGGCTTAAACTATAATTCAGGATATGGTTCCGGAATGTATGGTTCTTCATACGGTGGATTAGGAGGTGGACTAGGAGGGTCTTACGGAGGTGGATTATACGGTAACAACATGAATAGCGGAGGTTATGGTGGTCTTTATGGAGGTTCTAGCATGTACAGTGGGGGAATGTATAACGGTGGTTTGGGGGCCCCGATGGGTGGATATGGAATGGGCATGGGTCCTTATGGTGAACAAGATCCGAATAATCCATATGGTGGTCCGCCATCTCCACCAGGCTTCTGGATTTCCTTCCTTCGAGTGGTAATTAAATATTTCTTTCTCTTTTCTTTGACTAGTTATTGCATGATTCCTTGTCTTGTATGTTTCTTCAGCAAAATGAAACTAACTTTTAATAGCTATTTCTTGGGACAACACTCAACTTTGGCAATTGATGAGTTGATGATCTATTCGATTTCCTTAGAATAAAAAGAGTCCCCCCACCCTAGCTTTAGTAATTAGGCATTGACCTACGAGCACGAAAACGATTTCCCCTTCGGGCTTGAGTTTCCGTCTTTCCGAAATGAAGTAGAAACGGGAATGTTAGGAAATGTTCCCGACCAATAAATTTAATAAAAATATAGGAAACGTTTCTAGAGACGTTTCAGAAACATGAGTTTAAAGAAAAAAAGATGTTTCCATTTTTTCTTTGCACGAGCAAACTCCAGTCGAAAAGTTCTCTGGATCGTGGTAGCCCTTTAGTGATGGAGCTAGATATTTTTTTTTGCTCTAAAGGGTGATGTTTTAATGAATTTGGTTCTAGGTTTAGAGTTTGTGAGCCAAAAATGTTAAATTTAGAAGAACTTATGGTACCAACACAGAGTTGCTCTGTTTTCATGAGCGGTGAAAAGAGGCTCGTCCTCTGTAGTCTCTTGCCTCCACTTATGTTGTCAAAGGCGTCTCCTAAACGGCGCTTGGGTAGGTGCTTGGATGAGTTTTTCAAACAGTTGCCTTTAGTACTTGGGTGGCGCCTTAAGTATTGTAAGTTATGATTTCTTATATATTAGATGAAATTCTACTTGTTTGACTAGTCAACCCGCACTTTGAATGGTCAAAGGCAGTGCTTTGGCGGGTTGAACTACCAAAACGCCTTGCCCTTCATACCGCATTTGACATCATAGGCCTCCAATGTAAGCTAGGAATGCCTTGATTGTACCGACCAATTGGAAAACATGACTCAAATTGCGTGATGTTCATGGCGAGTGATTGGTGGAAGGTTTTTGATGGAATTGCTAGGAAGAAACAGATTTGAAAAGATGTGTTGATGATTTTAATTAGAGGAAGAGAAGATAGACGAATAGCAAGAAAGGGAAAGTCAAAGTCGCTAATGATGGTGGTTAGGGGTGATCATAGGGTCGGGTTTATGAATTTTAAAATTTAATTTCGGGTCACGGGTTTAGGTCAGAAAACTCGGGTTTGACCCGACCCAACCCGATGTAAATAATATTATAATTATAATATATATATTTTAATGATACAATTTTGACAAGAAATAAGTGTAGTTGAAATGACAAAGTCTTTACTTAGTGTTTAAATGGTCTCAGGTTCGAATCCCAACTTAAATAATTTTTGAAAATTTTATTTTTTAAACAACATTTATGGTGAAAATCGAACACGTGATCAGATAGGTATTAATCAAACACTTTGCCATTTCAGCTACTCGCCTGCCTTGTCAAATTTGTATCAATAAAATATATATATTATATTTACTGCATATTATGTTGACCCGATCCAACCCGTTGCGACCCGACCCGCGCAGGTCACCTTCTCAAATTTCGGGTTGCGGGTCGAAGGTCCCGACCCGATCGGGCCATTAAAAAAATCAAAAAACCCGACCCGACCCGTGAATACCCCTATTGGTGGTGATGCTAATGACGTATTAAATATATATATTATATTTACTGCATATTATGTTGACCCGATCCAACCCGCAGGTTTTTGACCCGACCCGTTGCGACCCGACCCGCGCAGGTCACCTTCTCAAATTTCGGGTTGCGGGTCGAAGGTCCCGACCCGATCGGGCCATTAAAAAAATCGAAAAACCCGACCCGACCCGTGAATACCCCTATTGGTGGTGATGCTAATGACGTATTAAATATATATATTTTTAAATTTTTTATTGTTGAAATTTGAAATGGCTATTCTTTGAAATTATTTTAATAAATGCATCAAGGATGAGGCATAAAACATAATAGTTGCCGGGGCAGAGATTAAAGAAAGATGGAGAAGGTACTTTTACCCACTATTTAATGTTGGAAATGAGATGGATATGGATCTTGGGGAGCTAGGATACTCAGAAGAAAATCGGAATTATGCATTCTACCGAAGAATTCAACTATCCGAGGTAAAAGTTGCATTAGCAAAGATGAAGAAAGAGAGCAATGGGGCCATATGCAATTCAATGGAAGTGTGGAAATATATATGAGAAGAGGGAATAACTTGGTTAACTAAGTTATTAAATGTTATCTTGAGAACTAAGAAAATGCCAGAGGAATGGAGGAAGAGTATTTTGGTACTTATTTACAATAATAATGGGGATATACAAAATTGCGCAAATTACAGAGGTATAAAGCTAATGAGTCACACAATGAAATTGCAGGAAAAAATAATTGAGCGCAGGTTAAGACAAGAAACAAGTATATTTGAGAACCCATTTAGGTTCATGCCAGGAAGATCGACTATAAAAGCAATACACTTGTCAAGGGGCTTGATGGAACATTATCGTAGTAGGGAGAAAGACCTTCATATGGTCTTTATAGATTTATAAAAAGCATACGATAGGGTATCAAGGGAAATTCTTTGGAGGGTATTAGAAAAGAAAGGAGTACGTGTTGCTTATATTCAAGTCATTACAGATATGTATGAAGGCGCAATGACTTGTGTCAAGACTTAAGGAGAAATAACAAGACACTTTCCTATTACCATACGCTTGCACCAAGGTTCTGCATTGAGCCCTTATTTTTTTGCCTTAGTGATGGATGGAATTACTAAGGATATCTAAGATGAGCTGCCATGGTGTATGCTATTTGCTGATGATATAATATTGGTGGATGAGTCTAAAGAAGGCATAGAGGCTAAACTTAAGATGTGGAGAAAAACCTTACAAGCTAAAGACCTCCGACTAAGTAGGTTAAAAACTGAACACATGGTGTGTGAGTTTAACAAATGTCGTAGAGGTAATGTGGCAGAAATAAGAATTGGCGACCAACCAATCTCAAATAGCGAGTGTTTTATGTGCCTCGGGTCCATCCTCCAAAAGGATGGAGAAGTCGATTGAGATATTACACATAGAATTCAATCGGGTTGAAGGAAATGGAGATGTGCGTCTGGGGTCTTGTGTGATCACAACATCCATTTAAAACTTAATGGCAAACTTTATAGGATCGTCGTGAGATCTGCAATGCTTTATGTAACAGAATGTTGGACAATAAAACATTAACATGCCCAAAAGATGAGGGTAGCTAAAATGAGAATGCTCAGATAGATGTGTGGATGGATTAGGAAAGACAAAGTTAGAAATGAAGTAATTAGAAAGAAATTAGGGATAACATCGATTGATGAGAAGATGAGAGAAACAAGGCTAAGGTGGTTTGGGCATATCCAATGTAGGCCTTTAAGTGATCTATTGAGAATATGAGAGCAAATGATGTTGCCATATGCCAAGCAAGGAAGGGAAAAACCTAAGTTGACATGGACAGAAACTATAAAATACCTAAGTTTTATAGAGCTTGATGAATCTATGATCTCAGATAGAGCACTATGATGTTAAAAGATTCATGTAGCCGACCCCACATAGTAGAAAAAATGCTTTATTTGGTTTGGTTTGGTATAGAGTTTATTTTGTGGTGTGTATTATTATTATTATTATTATTATTTGCTAAGCTACATCAAAATAACAAATAGTAAATATTGTAATCCTTATTTATGATTTATCCACGATAAAGATAAAGATAGAAATAGAAATAGGCTCTGAATGAACCAATGAACAAACAAACTTAAATTTTCTTTTATTTAGTTTAAATCAATTATTTTATCGTTATGTTTGTATACATATTTATATTGTAACTTTTAAATAATTATATTTTTAAATATATAAAAAAAATTATTTTATTTAACGTTTTCCCAACGTTATGTGTCTTAGTTTTTTTAGCAAATAACATTTCCCGTTTCCATTGACTCAACGTGTTAGAGTGTTCCAAGTCTTACATACCATTGTTTTTTTTTTTTTTAATCAGTTTTACTACTTATCATGTGGTTGACAGTAAATTCTTGGTTTTAGATCTCAATCTTTTCCATCACTTTATATCTGGCATTTATGCTTGGATATTTTTTTGTAAGGTAAATCTGAGTAGTTAACCTTGATGTCATGATGCTATGTTCTGTGACCAGAGGTTCATATACCTGTTGTCCAAGACTCACAATCACTTGTTTCTTAATGTTGGCAGATGCAAGGTGTTGTAAATTTTTTTGGCAGAGTATCAATTCTGATAGACCAAAATACCCAAGCATTTCACATGTTTATGTCTGCACTCCTTCAGGTGCTTCTCTCTCTACATACTACTTCCATATTCATCTTTGTTTATATATGATGTAAAATATTATTGGGACCTGTTTTTCAACTTTTTGAGAGTAGTAACAGTTGGATAGTGAAGAAATCATTAGTGCTGCTTGATGAGCTGAAGTTAAACTGTGATTTATCTCATAATTATTCATACACGTCTGCTTGCAGCTTTTTGATCGCTCTGGAATGTTGTATGGGGAGTTAGCTAGATTTGTATTGAGACTTCTGGGAATTAAAACAAAACCCAGACAGGTCAATCAACCAGGACCAAGTGGACTCCCAGGCCCTCACAACCCCCACGGGAACCAGAATTACCTTGAGGGACCTAAGGCTGCCCCAAATGGTGCATGGGACAATGTATGGGGAGTCAATGCTGGCAGATAGATGGATACTTCCCAGTCTATGCTATCTTTTCCAAGAAAACCAACTGGAAACACGAGTCTCTCGTGGTAGGAGTACGGATTAGCCTATGTTACTCTTACCTTTTTATTTTTTTTGGAAACGTTGGAAATCCTACTGCTATATCATCCAACCCGGACTTAAGCGGAATAGGTAAAACCTCTAACTGTCCCAGCCTCTAAGAAATACACTCCCTAAACTCGCTCGCCCTCACACTTTCTGTTTAGAAATGCCTGTATTCTTCTGTAGAATAGAAAATTCTTGACCAATTGTTTATGTGTATGTTGCTTTTGTTCCAAAGAAAACCGTAAAGTTATGAAAGGGGATGTTGAAAATTATTAGTCTGTTGGCCTAAGCACACGCTTGTAGTATTTTTAATTTTATACTTTAACAAAATTTAAGTTGGTGGTTAAAAGTTGTGGCATTAGGTCAAATCTAGTTGTATAAAGTGGTTCAAAATTAAAACAGAATTCATTAAATAATTCTATCTATGCACTTTGATTAGTTTATAAATCAGTGTTCTAAAACATACAGCTTAGGGGTGCTTGGCGCGTTTTAGAACATTGATAAATCTATGAAAAAAATTAATTCATGGATCACATAGATAACTCAAGTGTATAACCTCCTATTGGATTCGACTAAATAGTAGATTACACAAAGTAACAGGAAATGAATGGAAAGCAATGTCTATTAGTTGTGGAAAATGAAAAAATAATTAAAGTAGAAAGACTTGCATAAATGCAACTGAATGAGATTCTTGCATCAAATGGGGATAAGCTGTGTCAAGAAACACAATAGATGATATCTATTCAATGTGTGCCAAACAATAAAGTATTTACCTACTCGACAAACCACTGTGGTGATTAAGTCAAGATTAACCATCATCAGAGAGATTGCTGCATTGCTGCTCCATTAATGGCACATTAGCGATCGGAGTTCAGTCTTTGAAGTGTTATTATGTCTTGTTAACTACTAATGATCATCTGAAAGCATCATCATCTATCCAGTGAGATCCTATACACA